>JAJAGP010002856.1:0-94860 GCA_025084515.1 Ancistrus triradiatus
TTCATGAGCTGTGTGCCAAAATCATCAGTATTAAAACAATAAAAGACTTGAAATATTTCAGTTGGTGTGCAATGAATCTAAAATATATGAAAGTTAAATTTTTATCATTACATTACGGAAAAGAATTAACTTTATCACAATATGCTAATTTTTTGAGAAGGACCAGTATATATAAATATATATATATATATATGTATGTATAGTAAGTTGCTCTGGGAAAGAGAGTCTGCTAAATGCTGTAAATGTCACTCAGGTTTACTAGCAAGGCCAGAACCGCTATTAAAAAAACCCACTATTATACTTGTTCATTTATTTATTGAAGCAAATGATTACATATCTGTGAGAGGTAAAGGTATGTGAACCTTTGCTTTCCATGTCTGGTGTGCAATAACTGCAACTAAACCTTTTCAATAAATGTTGATCAGTCTTGCAGCACATCAGCTTGGAGGAATGTTAGCCCATTCCTCCACACAGAACAGCTTCAACCCTAGCTTATGAGTTGGTTTCTTCACTTAAACAGACTGCTTCAAGTTCCTCCAAAACATGTCTATTTGCTTAAGGCCAGGACTTTGATATTGTAAAGTGGATATTCTTTTGGTAATTAGGTGTATCCTGGAGAGACAGGTGCCATTACACCTTTTTGACATGTAGTTACAATGCATCTCAGCAAATCTCCAGAAGTGATTTAAGCAATCACAGTTCAGTCTGATATAAATGCATCTTGGGTGCAATTAACACATGTTTATTCCTATCCAGACACAATCCTTTTACTCAGGATGTGTGAAATGACGTATCAACAAAGTCCATGTAGCAAAGCAAAGCTGTAACCTTAATGGTGAGATGAAATAGTAAATGAAGTAGGATTCCCCCATACGTTTAGACTTCAGGTTTAATCTTCACATACTTAAGTCTATAACAATAACAAAGTGATAAACTCAATTATAATATGGCAAATTGGCTTGTAGCAAGTGACATATTCTTACCCCTAATGTGTAAGTAATGAAAGTAGTGAGACCTGATCCCGATGAATCAAGACTGGAAAGAAATCATTTAATACATGTATTTAATACATTTGTGTTCGGTTTGGGACAAAACCAAACTGGTTGTTTTGCTATTTTTTTTAGCACTGTCGTCTGGATAAGAGATTCTTCCAAACACCATAAATAAATATCTGTTATTCTGAAAAACTATTGCAAGCTAACATACTTTATTGAAAGTGAGATAGCTAGACTAGCTGCTGTAATAAGATGGTTGGGTGTTTTAAATCATTGACAATCCTGGTATTGCTAACGACGGTAAAAACTTACAGCTGTCATTAGACGTATAGTGGGGCAAAAAAGTATTTAGTTCTCCTACTTAGAAAGATGAGAGAGGTCTGTAATTTTCATCATAGGTACACTTCAACTATGAGAGACAAAATGAGAAAAAAAATCCAGAAAATCACATTGTAGGATTTTTAAAAGAATTCAATTGTAAATCATGGTGGAAAATAAGTATTTGGTCACCCACAAACAAACAAGATTTCTGGCTCTCACAGACCTGTAACTTCTTCTTTAAGAAGCTCTTCTGTCTCCACTCGTTACCTGTATTAATGGCACCTGTTTGACCTCGTTATCTGTATAAAAGACACCTGTCCACAGCCTCAAACAGTCAGACTCCAAACTCAACCATGGCCAAGACCAAAGAGCTGTCTAAGGACACCAGGAAGAAACCTGCACCAGGCTGGGAGGAGTGAATAAATCACCTGTGGGAGCAATTGTAAGACATACAAGACCATGGGACTTTGGTAGCCTAGCGGTTAAGGTACTGGACTATGGACCTAAACGTCCAGGTTTCAAATTCCACCTCTGCCAAGCTGCCTTGAGCACACAGGTCCTTGAGCACACAACTCCTTAACTCACAATTGCTTGGATTGTAAGACTGTATCAATTGTGAGTCGCTCTGGATAAAGGCGTCTGCTAAATGCTGTAAATGTAATGATAATGATGTAAATATAATGACCCCTCGATCTGGGGTCCCATCCTGTGGGATCAAAATGATCATGAGAATGGTGAGCAAAAATCCCAGAACTACACCTGCACCTACACCTTTGGTCCCTGCAGAGAGCTGGGACCAAAGTAACAAAGGTTACCATCAGTAACACACTATGCCGAGAGGGACTCAGTGCCAGGCGTGTCCCCCTGCTACATGTCCAGGCCCGTCTGAAGTTTGCCAGAGAGCATATGGATGATCCAGAAGAGGATTGGGAGAAAATCATGTGGTCAGATGAAACCAAAATAGAACTTCTTGGTAAAAACTCAACTCGTCGTGTTTGGAGGAAGAAGAATGCTGAGTTGCATCCCAAGAACATCATACCTACTGTGAAGCATGGGTGTGGAAACATCATGCTTTGGGGCTGTTTTTCTGCAAAGGGGACAGGACGACTGATCCGTGTTAAGGGAAGAATGAACGGGGGGATTTTAAGCCAAAACCTCCTTCCATCAGTGAAAGCATTGAAGATGGAACGTGGCTGGGTCTTCCAGCATGACAATGATCCCAAACACACCGCTCGTGCAACGCTTTCGTTGCAACCCTCCCTGAAGGAGTGGCTCAGTAAATAAAAAAGCCAGTCTCCAGACCTCAAAAACCCCATAGAAAAAGGAAAAAAATTTGTGAAGGGAGATGAAAGTCTGTGTTGCCCCAAAAACATCACTGCTATAGAGGAGATCTGCCATGAGGGAATGAATGGCCCAAAACAAAAAAACCAGCTACAGTGTGTGCCAACCTGGTGAAGACTTACAGGAAACGTTTGACCTCTGTCATTGCCAACAAAGGTTATGTTACAAAGTATTGAGTTGAACTTTTGTTATTGACCAAATACTTATTTTCCACCATAATTTTCAATTAAATTCTTTAAATATCTTACAATGTGATTTCCTGGATTTTTTTCCTCATTTTGTCTCTCATAGTTGAAGTGTACCTATGATGAAAATTACAGACCTCTCTCATCTTTCTAAGTAGGAGAACTTGCACAGCCAGTGGCTGACTAAATACTTTTTTGCCCGACTGCACATTAACATACACAATAGAGAGACAGCAAGAGAGGGAGGGAGCTGACATAAGTTTGTCAGGGTACCTCCCCCCACCAAGTAAGTTTTAGTTCAATGCAGCATTTATTCCCCTTCCTGTTGACAAGGGTGTTTCTATCAAGGCATCTGGCAGTGACTGCTGTAGTACAAGGCCTTCTGTTGAGACGTCAAAGAGAGTTACACTCCACTGTACTGAGTGAACAAAAAATAGCCTGTGTTTTTCTCTCCTCTCTCCCTCTCCCACATTTTTTTTCGGATGCACTGAACAAACAAGACTGTATCCCTTGCCCAGAAATACATCAAAGAGCACTGAATCTGCTGGGAATGTTTCAGAAATGTAGAGCAGTGTTGACTACTTAGCTTTGCACTTCAATGAGCACACACATTCTCCCAAGCCAGCTGCCGATCATTCCTTGAGAGCAAGACTAAAGATGATATCTCTTTCTCGCTGTTATGATTATAGGTTTATATATGCTTTCAGATGTCTCCAGTTCTTCATATCTGAACAACGGGATTAAAGGCTCACTGGGCTGAAAACAATTGAAAACAAAACACACCATCAGTGTGCTCCACAATCCTCAGATTTCCGCAAATAAAACTTTGAGTAGGCCTGATAAAAGCTTAACTGATAATCATGATTACTAATATAGAAAATGTTTAATGTACTGATTGCTCCTTTATATTGAGTGTACTAGATATAACCACAATTTATTCATGAGTAATTCCGGGAGACCAACACATTTCGTTGTGTAGCCCAACTTAAACCACGTACATTTGCCTTTTTTGACAACAGTTAATTCCCTGGCCTTTAGTGTTGTGAAACAAAGTAGAATTATTGAGTGGGTGGTGTGTAAAATGACTGATGAAGTCTGTTGTATTGCTGCTGAGATATAGTCTGATATGCTAGACCACCACAGTAGCGACCGAGTCCCAGTGGTGCATTCTACAGACACTGTTGGTGTGTCTCAAGCTAGGGAACATAGAGCAGGGATAGAACATGAAAAAGTAGTATTAGTACTAGTCCTAGTAGTAGAACTTTTCAAATCATTTTACAGATAAACAGACAGTGATATGGGCTCTGCTTCATCACATGATGCTCTTTCTTTATTTGATATTAGCCAGACTTATTGTTATTTTAGACTATGTTGACACTCATGGGTTTAATTTCATTTGCAGGTATATGGTGATATTAGCAATAAATATCAAAAAGCATACAATATACTTTTTGATAGAGTGAAAACAGAAATAAATACTGTAATTATGTTACTATACACCTAGTGTGCTAAGCAGAGCTGGCCCATGCTGTATCAATATTCAATTTCAATATTTGGATTTTTCCAATTCAGTAGCATAATGTGTGAATATGTGTTACTGACACAACAAGCATGTGAATGTGAGACACACACTGTCCTAAAGCCTGCCTCCATCAGGCCTATGAGGCTTTGTATAATTGGCAACAGAAATATCAGAAAGTTGACATGGTTTTGTTGGGATATGGGATCAGTACTGGGTATCAGCCTATCCTCAGAGCTCTGCTATTGCAGAAAAAATGGAACACTGGTAGACATGCATACCTAAAATCCAGTCTAAGAACATTTTAGGTACAGCTACATCACTACTGCTATTAAAGCATCAGAATCTATGAATATAAACCATGAATGTCAATATGTAATTTACATTGAAGCAAGTTAGAAAATGTCCTATCCACAGTGCCTAGGATGCTGGAAATAAACCAGAACATACATGATGTTGTGTCCCAAACTGCACACTGTATTATAAGCTGGAATGATCCTTGACCGGAAATTACCATAGTCACAAAGTCTTTTATGTATTTTCACAACAAATTTTTTTTTTGAATCAGAGATTCTGATGAAAACACGACTGGAACGCTTCCATCTACACAACATCTGAAGCCTAGACTGTTATAAACATCACACCTACAGGAAATACACAGCACTGTGGTTCTTCAGTTACAAGCAAGTTACAAGTTACAATCATATATATATATATATATATAAGCTTAAACTGTGCAGTGCCTGGTTTATTTGTTTATATATTTTTGTTTATATATTTGTTTTATATATTTTTAAGAAAAACTTTGATAATAACTAATAATTTTGAATATTTTACTCTTGCATTGTGATCATTGATTTATCTCCCCCCCAAAACAACATATTGTACATAAACATACTTACCAATGCAAGAGAAGCTATTCAATTAATAATCATGTTTTGAAGGTACTTAAGTAGTAAAATTAAATGCTACAGAAAAAGAATTCCCCCACAACAGGGAAAGTCAGGGAAAGTGGGGATAAAAGGTGACTTAAAAAAAGATTAACTTGCACCCACATTATTTCACTTTTTTCCATATAGGATCAAAGGATATGTTGCCATATGCAGTGGTATGTAACTTTAAAATAGCCAATATTTTATAACAAAGGCTTACTAACATGAGATACCTCTTTCAGAGTTTAGTTGATGAGCAGAATACTATATAAAGCTATTTACTTTGCCAATAATCAGCCTGATATTATTGCTAAATCACAAATACATTTTATGCTGGATGAATACTTTTTTTATCTTAATCATACTTCAAACACATGAAGAAAAAAAGAAAAAGAAACATGCACACATACAGCATATTAACTACAAACACCGTATCAGGAAAGGTCTACAAACAGACCTTTGATTGCACACTTCATATTTATGCCAAATATGCAATATTCATGAGCGAAAAAGCAACGCCACCAGGAATTCGGAAGCAAAACACTGTTTCATTCAAACAGCACCTCACAGACGTTGCTTCTGCTCTCCTTGGGCTGGATGCTCAGGAAGCTTCTGGCTGTCATCCAGTAGGAAGTCTGGGGATGTTAATGTGTTCTCACCCCCCTCCCCTCACCCCCCATGTGGAGGTACTAGAAGTACAGAGTTTTTAAGAGGGGAAAGTAAGCCTGCGGCCACCCTGCGGCTACCAGCCAGAATCCAAAGGCAGGCTTAATGTGATCAGCAAGTGCAGCTGATGAGTTCCTAACAGACAGGAAGGCATGATGTGTGTCTTCTGCTGACTGGAGTAGTGGATTAGGTGTTTTTATCATTACTTTGCATAAGTCTAAAAAAGTGAATGACTGAATATGGCTTACTATATTTAAATGTAAGAGGATTAAGCTTAAGATGTTGAAGTTTTTTCCTAAGCTCTCAGAAACCTGCACTCAACATTCCAAAGGTATCCAACATAGTTTTCGAACACTAAGAGTGCTGTAGAGCAGGGAAAATAAGTAAATTGTGCATCGTGCAAATTGTGTTTCTCAGGGTAATACACTACTTACGGGTGACACACAATTTGAAAACAAGAATACAAGCAACACTGTAAGACACTCTTTAGTATTGGTTTACAAAATCTTTGGTTTAAATTGCATTGGTTTATAAGGTCTATAAAATCAAAGTCAAGCACTGATGTTTATAATGGTGAATTCTTTGCTATGAACATACGTCGTTGTTCCCATAGTGATTAATAGTGTTGTGAAACTAGAGCTTGCACACACACCCACACTCACACACATAACACACACAGCAGAAACCGGATGTTGTTGTGGTTAGAGACCTGTAGGTGGCCTACAGGGAAGCTTGTGACTGTAATCCATAGGTGCTCATTAACGATGTCTCAGCGTGGATTGCAGAAATCCCAGATTAGTAAAGGCCCGGATTACCACACACACAGAATTAATAACACCCCACAGACAGTAACCATAACAGCTAGCCTGACCTGGTGCTGAGCTGACTTATTTTGTTTACCAACATATTATTCCACTTACTCACATGAGCCTGTTGAGTGGGTGATAATAGGTGAAGTTAGCACAATACTACAGCAATAATTAGACCAAGCTTTGCTCTGTTTACAATGCTAAATAAAACTCTGGAGGTCTGTGACTGCAATACTTAGGAAATATTTACATCTACATGGATATGTGTGACCTTGAATGAGATTTCGATGACAAAGAGAAGCGGGAGAGCACACAGGTTTTGTCTGTGTGCAGAATCGCTCCACGTCTTATGAGTGGTGAGGTAATTGATGGAAAGAAAAGAGAGAAGGCATTAGAGAGAGGGGGGTAAAAAGCCATCTAGCAGCCATGCACTAGCCGTCAACAGGGTTATGGAGCATGCCGAATGGGCTTCTCAACGCAGTATAACGGCTCATGAAGCTGAAAATGGTCTTTCTGCTCCGTTCAGTCCCGAGGCTGAGTTCCAAACCGCTCCGCAGTGATGGAACTGAGGCCATTAGCAATCGATTAGAGAACCAGCAGGCGGTCATACCGCTGCTCAGCAACCTAGGAGATTGGGCGTTTCCAAGGAAAAGGTAAGGTGAAAGGGGTTTCCACAAGATTTGTTTGTTTATGTGAAGGTATGGCTGACTGCTTAAGCCCACGGTCTAAAAGCCCTGTCAAGAAGATTAAGGCTAGGAGGTGGTCAGTGGCAGACTCCTGCAGAGCAATGACAGCTTAACCCTCATGATCTGTTCTCTACCTAGCCATGACTATACAACTGACCTCTCATTTTTGTTCCAATATGCAATGGTCAGCACAAGTCAAGGGACGGCCTCAATTTTTAATTCGTCATGTAATGCTTCGTTTTCAGTTCCTGCAAATACATCTCAAAGCTCTGCATCTGATATTGGACAGAAGGAAGAGCGTGCCATCTGTATTCAAATGACCTGAACATCTACTCACCTGTAATCCAATTGTGCTGCTGTAAGAAATGTTATAAGGTGTTCAAAACAGCCCATTCCGGTACTGACTGGGCGCAGATGAAAGTGTTCCCTAGTCAGTCCATCACAGGGCTCGGGTGGGGCTGCCATGGCTACTTGTCTGACCTCCTTTCCATTTACATTTACAGCATTTAGCAGACACCCTTATCCAAAGAGACTTACAACTGATACAATCTTACAATCCAAGCAATTGTGGGTTAAGGATCTTGCTCAAGGACCCAACAATGGCAGCTTGGCAGAGGTGGGAGTCCAGTACCTTAACCACTAGGCTACCATAGTCCCACTTTCCCTACACCAATGGGACTCGATCAGTGAGCTAGCAAATTGTGCCACCCGGGTGCCCGATAAATATTATTGTAAAATAAATACTCTTTAAAATGCGACATTTCCTATTTGTTTATTGTATTTCTGTAAGAGTTTAATCTAAACAGAAGGGTTAACAGGAACACAGAATATTTCTGTATGAGAACAAACGATCTCTAATGAAGTCATGCAGAGCTCATGTCACCAACGTGCGATTAAAAAAAAAACCCTCGAGTGTTCAGAACTGTACGCTGAAAGAGCCACATGTGAGCTGAATGTCAAACAACTTTTGACCTTTACCAAAGTAAATCTGAATTCAAATCGAGCAACTGGCTGTCAATCCATCAAAACCTTCAGCATGAGTTAAAGGTTAAGAAATGAGGGAGAAAGAAGTTTCCCGAAGAGTTTTCATGAATATTCTTCTAGCAAACAGAGCTATGTGCTAAAAACAGACATCTCAATTTGCAGACTTACAAATTAGTCTTTGAAATTCATATTTCTTTCACTATCTCATACACCTTATTTCCCAAACACACACACACACACACGGGGTGAGCAGACAGTAGTAGTAGTAGTGATAGTAGTAGACTAGACCTACAGTCTGCTTCTGCTCTTGGTGCCAATCTTTATCTGTGCAGGTCTCATAACTGACATTTTCAATTACACTGCAAACAACTAATCGATATTCATGGCTTTCCAGAAAGCAGAAAGCAAACAGAGACTAGGGCTGGGGGATAGGGGGTGCAGCAGCTGGCAGCAGTAGTGAAATAGGGCAAGATACGTCAAGGTCAGGCTTCTGTTAATGAGGAACGGCCGACTGCATAATTGAATGGGCTGAGCGCTATCGACTGCTCAAGCAGAAGCATTTAAAGTGGTTCCGGGGCGATCGTTAAGCAAAATCATCCGCTTTATACTCTGTGGCAGTAATTTATGCATGGGTAAGCGGGCGCACACTCCGCGGTTTGCAGCGCCGTGAGTGAATTAGCCACGCACACTTTAAAAACGTCAGCCATATGCATGGAAGTCATTTCTATAACCAGAGCTCACATTTAGGGGCTTGGTTGTTTTGTTTTTAAATCTTGTACAGGTTTGCGGTTGGCACATTTTCTCAGAAATGCACAGCGGTTCTCTAGAATTATCGATATCTACGTGTGTATGTGAGCAAACGGGCCCTGGGGGAAAGTTAACTCCCTGTTAGTCTGGGCTGTGATGACGGTTGGCAATTATGCAAATCAGATCGTGATGACGCCATTTCTGACACAGGCAGGAGGTAAGGGGAGAGACACAGCAGGTTTTTTTCTGGCTGCACAATTTCTCTGAGGTGGCCCCGGGAGGATCCTTATCTGATGATCAAGCTAAAACAGGAGCCTTTCAGCACAAATTGCATCCACCTGCTTCAGTCTACGATTTCCTGCTCGACAGCCTTGCCTTGGTTTCGCTCTCTACCCTTGCGCTAAAAGCACATAACCTGTAGTCATACATAAAACATTAAACACTTAGTATTGGGGAAAGGTAGGAGCCTATATAAGGAGTATACGGTTGGCTATCATGTACCTGCCTTATAGGATTACATTCAGCAGCTCTTAATGCAATCATGGCAAGCTTAGTAAGGCTAACCACCAAGTAATGCAAAACAGATTAACAAGTCTGTACTTGGAAAAGCTTGAAGAGGCAGCACAGTTTAAAATAGGTTCTACTCGGTAAACATAGCAGTCTGTAATTCCGCTTACCCATATATAAAAGACTAATTTAGATATTAATCCGCATTTGATTAAAGCCTGTCTCTTGGTCTGCTAAACAAAGCAGCGAGTGCTGTATTTTTGTGCTAATCCTTGGTCGCATATAGAACAATCTTGGCTGTTCTTTGAAAGCAAAGGATTAATATAAAACAGTGTGGTTATTCATAGACACCTCTTACCATACTATAGTACACTGAGGCAGAGTGAGCTTTCCACACGCTATGACAAATGCGGAGCTTCCTCTGCCTAACTAGCACCCTCAGTACATACACAAACCTAGTCCCTATCCTCACATTACAGGGTTTTGTGAAGGAGGGGCGATGAGGGCGGGGGGCTCCCTCTAATCCTACTATGTAATTACGGCTCCCCACTGAGGCTCAGCCAATTCTCTGCGAATCAGATTAGATGACCTAAATCGCACTCATTCCTCTCTACCTCATCAAACATTTTCTTATCTAACTGGGAGAGCTAAACATTACACAGACACCACCACTCTCGTACACCCAGCTCCCACACCACCCCCATCTCCAAGCCAACAAAGAGTGTTTATTTTTATCAGCATACCCATGAGAGGAGAAAGAAGAGAGCTAGGGAGTGCTCGAAGGACAGCCACAGGCCTCATAGGACGGACCCTCAGGCCTGGACTGTTCTCAGAGATAACGTTCACCTTCCACACTCTTGTAGTTTTCCGAGCAGACTGAAACCTCCTCCAGCCAACCCATCCCTTGCCAGTTCACCTCGGCTGCAATTATGGCAATGCTTGATGCACCAGGCCTCCTATTAATATGTTTTAGCTTGCACCGGTAATCCAGTCGAGGTTATTACAAAGCAAGCGAAACCCCCAGAGGGGTGGATTGGACTGGAGTGGGAAGAACAGGAGGAAGGTGAAGGGGTGGTGGTGGTGGTGGTTAGGAAATAGCAGCTCCTCTGTGAGTATAGAGACAGGCCAAAGTAAAGAGGGAGAACAAATGAGGTCTGTGATCCCAGAAGCCCCCCTCCCCTTTTCCTACCTCCTTCCTCTCCCCTCTCCCTTTTTCCCCCCATCCCCAATCAGCCTAAGCCGGTGCTCTCAGCCCGACAGCCAGTCCTTTGTTGCCGTCTGAATGGAGGTTAAATATCCCTTGAAATCAGAGCTCTTTGGCTTTCTGGACACATAGTAAGAGTCCCCGAAACCTTTCACATGCAAATGGGAGTGCTTTTTATTCCCTTTGTAGCCATAGTTGGGCAGCGGTGTCATGCTGAAGGGTGATGAATAAAGCTGGTGAATTTGAGGCTTTTCTCAGCTTATTTTTTATGCCCCCTTTCTCTCTCTTGCTCCCTCCCTTTCCTCCCTTACTCTTTTTAGCGCCATTTCTCCCAGTCAGGTCACAGCCCAGCCCCCTCCTGCAGAGGCTTAAATAAGCACAGATGGTCTCTCCTGACCCGCTATTCATCACTGTGTCAAAAGCTCTGTCAGGGTACTGCTCCCTCAACAACGGTGCTGAAGGATTTTGTTTGTTTCCATTGATGAGGCCTGTTAATTTCACAGCCGTCTCATTAGGGCTTAAACCGCCAATTAATTTCTTTTGTTCTTGTCAAATGGCTAATTCTAAACATGAACTGAACGGATCTAAAGGGCTACTCAGAACCGGCAACACTCCTGCTGCTGTTAGAGAGGCAATGAGGCATGAGGCAGGTAAAACAGCAGAGAGAGAAACCATAAATGTACAAAATAGCAAAATAGGAATAGGAAAAAAAAAAACCATATGAAAACTCAATGTTAATTCACAGCCTCCCTCCAATACAAGGCATTGGGTGGCGATTCATTAGTGGCATGCAAATTTTTCTTCTCAGCTCGAGGATCAAGTGGTCCTCAGGAGAAAATGTTTCAATCACTCACTCAGTCCTTCGCATCACTGCAATAATGAAAATAAGGTTTGAAAATGTTACAGGTACACATCCAAATGGGAACATTAAAGGAAGAGAAAGGTCTGGAGGCCAGAGCAGCAATTGTTTCTTTTGAAGTGTATTCACAAAAGAAAAAATAGGAAGGAAAAAGAAAAGCCATTTTGTGCCTCCACTCCATTACAGCAGTGCACACTGTCATTACGGCCAGGATTGTATGGGTGTCTCATAATATCCAGAGATTGGTAGTTTGTTAGACAAGACTATACAATTTGCTATAGCCTTGAAGGATCCTTGAGCGCCTCTTGACAACTTACCAGGGGGAATTGTCTGAGCATTGGCTTTTGTCTGCTGGAGACACAGGGGCAATTATCCAGCCTCCTGTAACATTTCCCCGGCTTTAATCTCCCGACTCAGAGCGGAAAAAGGGAACGGCTAAGGTTTCAGAGTGCCTCTGGGTTCTATTAGCACACTGCCATAATTTTTCTCTATCTTTTTCCTCTCTTTCCTTCCTTTTTTTCTGTTGTTTGGGGAAGGCAAGGGACCAGGCTCTGACAGACGGCCTTCCCCTGGGCCTCCAGACAAAAACATGATTATGTCATAATATATTTTCGAAAAAGAGATCCATTTAAAAGATTGGCTCCCAAGCCCTTTCAGACCAGCAAGGCTCTGCTTTTGTCTGGCTGGCAGGAAGAGGCAAGGAATGACAGATGCACCAATGAAGCAGCCAAGACGTAGAGAGCACTTTAAGGCCTCTCCACACAGATAGATCACTGCAAAGAAGCATGTCCTTTCCAACAGTATGAACTCTTTTTACCTAGGTTAGCTAAATTGGACGTGGTCACTGAGAGGACAGATGTAAATTCAAAAAACTACTAATAATAGTGACCAGATAACACTACGTAATCAATAAAAAGGAAAAATGTGATGACAATCACTCAGCTTGTCAGAATTAAAGGTTGGATATGCAAGGCAAGACTTGATAATGAATCACACCTTCACTTTTGCTCGCCTTTGTGATGTATGTGCTCATTTCTTGTCTTTTGGATATAACAATGTCAGTAGGTGCATCGAGATGAATGTAGCAGAGATCTAGCTTGACAGTTGCTTGCCAGACTCTGAGGTGTGTGCATCACATGTTAAGAGCAGTATTGTGCTGTGTATAATTGTTTAGAAGGCCATCACAAAGTGGAATAAGGGTGTTATTATATGTGGTAATGCAAAAGGACACTCACCAGAGGAGGTCATCAACATTTGGGACACATTGGCTTGCCAGCAAAAGGACTGGAGCCCAGTTCCATGGAAAACTTGTGGAACTATTTGGATCAGCAGTAAAATGCAAAACATACGCATTTTATTATGAAATGAACCTGTAAATGTTATCTTCTTTCTGTAATCTCCTTCGAGATCAATAAAGTTTTATAATCGCAAAAGTGGTGCAGTGGTATAAAATGCTAGCTCACCACGGTGCCTTCCTGCCAGGTTGGATGGCACATGGGAGCAAGTGACTGTGTCTGAGAGAGGGGAGGTCGGACAGGGGAATCCTCCCTGGCAGTGCAGTAGCGATCCTTACCCAGTTCTGCAATGGACTGGCACCCTGTACAAAGTACATGTTCCCTTGTGCACTGTGAATTTCCAGGGAATGGCTCCAGAGACCTCCACGACACGTACCAACCTCCCAAATGAGGTTAAAACATGAACAAATGGGACTGTGGAGGCCTAACGGTTAAGGTACTGGACCATGGACCAGAAAGTCCAGTGTTCAAATCCAGCCTCTGCCAAGCTACCACTGTTGGGTCCTTGAGCAAGACAGTTAACCCACAACTGCTTGGATTGTAAGGTGCAAGTCACTCTGGATAAGGGTGTCTGCTAAACACCGTAAAACAAATCTAAAAAAATAATGTTGAGGACCTAATGGCCTGTCTTCAGTCTCACTTTTGAATTGTCGTAGCAATATGGATTGTCACTCTGCCAGGGTAAGATGTTTCATCAACTACTATAACCCTTACAAGTCAATGAAAATGGGCTGCAGCTGCAAACCTGGGCAAGGAAGACCGTATGCAAAGAGGATGCCAGGCCACGGAGTGGCTGTACTACTCCATAGAATATGAGCGTATGAATGATCAGCTCCTATAGCTCATGGCACAACTGCTAATAAGCCGAAAGGACATACAAGTGCTTGATTTAAGCCGTGTTGACAATGTGGTTTAATTGCCCAGAGTGGAGATCCAAATGTTCTAAGCTGTATTCAGAGCAGAGTGCTCATTCCTAGGAAATGGCCCTAAGACACAATTAGCATTAGTGGAGAAATCTTGTCATGTTAATAAGGGCTGCACTACTTAACAATGTATATTCTCTAAGTGTGTCTAAAAATAAACAAAGCTCTGACCTCATTAGGACACCACAGATTTGACAAGCAGAATATAGCTGCATCTATAGCACCAAAATGGAGCCTTGAGTTTAGAATACCTGTAGTACCCAACACTGAATCATTGTAGTTCAGTACAAAACAGATGATGGGCACCCGCCCTTAAGATTTGAATATCTGCTTAAAATACTCACACTCGGCCGAGTGCGTGTCGTGTGTGTACGTGTTTGCATGGCTACCTTGGGAAAGGCAAATCATGCTTAACCAGAAGACTTGCATGACTAATCATTAATAGCTCATACCTGCGTCAATTTGTTTGAGCAGTCCAAATGATCAGATTAAGATCTTTTATGTTCAGTGGTGGTTCCAAACCATTTGAAGTGAGGAGGGGCTCAGTGGCTATGTTAGAGGGGCCAATTACTTTCAAAGTAAATGTGCATTGTTGCTCTGTGAAGTAACTCACTCATTTCGGGAGGGGCGGAGGGGGGTTCATAGGGGAACCACCACTGTATGTCACAAATCGAGAATGGCATTCAATTGCAGAAAGATCGGAGTTGCCAATACGTTATCACACATTATCCTCTCATTGCATGCCCCTTTTTCAGCCTGCAGTGGATTTGCATGCATGCATACATGATGGTGGCCAGCATTTGACTGTTAAAGCAGTGGGAAGTTGCTACTTTCACTGCGACCTGCAGATGTATTATTTCTGTCCACTAAAACCACTCCTCCACTCTCAACAGTCTGACGGCAGTCTGCACAAAGAGCTCACATGGTATGAAAAACGAGGGAAATATTTGGCTGAACCTACAAACCTCAACACCATCACTGCAACATAAATGCTGACCTACTGCAACTATTTTTTTTAGAAGCATTGGGTAAATTTGCCTCAGTGCTTTCATAATGTCAGATAAATCTGCTTCGATTCAAGACGAGGATGACAATCACAAGAAAGACATACAACTAGAAAAGGTTGATTAGAGTGAGAAAGAGAACGTACTAATTATGCTAAATTAGCCTCTGCTCAGATTGGATGTGATCCTGCTTAGTTACCCAATTAGAGGTAATTATTACTTAAATGGAACTCATTACATAGCCTATGCTGTCCACTTAAGCAGTTCCACATGGTGAACTTCAGCATCTGGGAACTTGCTTCAAACCAGCTTCAGAAAACAAACATGAAACTGCCAACATCTGCTCGCGTGACAGCTTAATATAAACTATGTTTAAGCTTGTTTGTAGATTGGCCGTTTGAGGTTCAAGAAATACCCATTTGCTTACGTCCGAAGCAGTGGGAGCACTCACAAAACTAACTAGCCATCTTTAAAAAAAATAATCAATACCATTTCAATATAAATTGGGAATTCCACTGATTATCATCGGTAGGGTTAGAAAACAGAGTAAAACAATGCTCCCCAAGTTTAACACTGAATCGATCCAATAGCACAACGCACTCCAACAGGCAACGAAATATCCCACAAATGAAACACACATGCATATAGCCTGGATTTGATGAGCTATCCAAACAGAAAGACGCAATCGTTTCAGGAAGTAATATTTGTCCCATGTTTCTTGGTAATTACGTCTGCTTTTGTCTACCCCCAGCTGTGCCTCAAAACCTAGTGTTTGTAAGAAATTGTGTGAAATTATCATGTTAGCTTAATGTGCACCATAAAAGGGCTCTTGTGCTTGTCTTGATGTAAACATCAAAGTGAGTGAGTGCTGGTACCTTCCCAGAGCAGACATATCACACAAATCTCATTATGGCTGCTATCTAATTACTGCCTGGAGTTCAGTGCTTTTTCAGAACGCTATACAAAGCCAGGCAGTGTAGGTGCAGCCTCATAAATACCTCTCTTAAATGCTTTGTGTTAACTCTGATCAAGGCAAATTAGCCATGTTAAGGGAACAGAAAGAGCCCATCCTATGACCGCAGGCACAGATAGGCAGAGAAATCCAGGGCCAAAACAAAAAGGGAGGAATGCAGAAAACTCAATGCAGCATCTGAGTGGGAATCCATGGAATGCAGCTGTGCTGCCCAAAATGTTCCAAACCAGCGGTTGCCATTTTGGCTGATTGCATTGCTATAGATTGTATTACAAGATTACAGAGTCTAGTTAAGCAAGGTCTGTTAAAAATGCCAGTGTAGAAGGCGGCAGAAGGGGTTCCAGGACTGACACTGTTGTCATTTTGGGCATCAGCATTCTGAGTGCATAGGGGGTAATCCAATCCAATCCACACTAATCCAAATGAACACAGTATGTGTAGTTGTAGAGCAAGCGAGAGAGCGAGTGAGCAAGGGAGAGAGATTATCAGCTGTCGGTGATCTGCTGCTGAAGCGGTCGTGTGTTATCAGGGTCAGCTCCGCTCGGGGATTGGAAGACCCTGCTGTGTCAAATAAACACAGAAACCTGTCCACATGCTTATCTCTCCCAAGAGAGACATGCGAAGAGGGAACGCGAGAAGGTGAGAGGCACGACGGAGAGAACAAAGTCGAGAAAATGGGGAAGGAGGAAATGGGAACATAGCTGGTGAAGCAAGCAGAGGAGAATTAGAAGAAGGGAGAGGCAAAGAGTAAGGAGAAGGACCCTGTCTCCATGACAACGTCCATTTCTCCTCCCGTTCCCCTGGTCTGCAGAGAAACTCTGGTGGTCTTTGTGTAACGTGATTCCACTAGAATGCACTGTGTGGATTAGGGCTCAGACTGGGCCACAGTAAAGACATTATTACCCAGATCAAACACTGTAATCACATGACCGAGGGGGCTTTCGCATCTGCCCCAGATAAAGCTCCAGTCTGGCAATGCTCAGGTGCTTAGGGGATTATTACTCTGTCTTTCAGTGCTGTGTCAGCCTCTCAGCAGCCCAAACATCCTCATCACCGCTGACTAAACAGCAGAGGGAAGACAAGCCAGCCACACAACAGGCCTGCATTGCCACGCTATGTTCTCAACTTTATTTATGCAAGCCATTCCCTCACTTTAGTATTAATGTTTCAAACTGGCAGCACCAACTTACTCTGCCATGGATGAGAAATGGGAAACACTAAAGTTTTTTAAGTTAATTAACTAAACATACATCTTTGAGCTATCATTACAGCATGTTTGACATTCTTTTTAATATTTGCGGGTAATTAAATAAAGTTCTGGCAAAAACTGTGAAATCACCACACTTCATCTAGCTTTACAACTAGCATTTTACTTAGCAAATAAACAAATTACAGATATGACACCAAACAATTTGTTTAATAGCTGAAAATACTTGCTTTGTGAAGCATCTCTCAAACAATTTAATTACTGTATTTTAATTAATGGTACTTTTTTTTCAAAATTAAGTACAGGATAAAATGTATGGTGTCATTCACTGTTGAGAAAAACAACAACAACAAAAAAACAAACACTACGAAACCATCAACAGATCAGCTTTGTAGAATTTAGCCTTGCCATGAACCACTTTGTTTTTACATTTCTGGACTATTCACAGTACATGTCATTTCTTTCCAGAAAAGACTATGGCCTGCAAAAGACTAGACTTTGGACCATAAGGTCCAGGGTTCAAATCCCACCTCTGCCAAGCTACCACTGTTTGGTCATAGAGCAAGGTAATAAACCCAGAATTGCTTGGACTGTACGGTTGTAGCAGTTGTAATTTGCTCTGGATTAGGGCGTCTGCTAAATGCTGTAAATGTTAATACAAGATACATTGTAATCTTCAAAAATGACTTCAAACCTATTTTCTGTCAATAGAACAAGGAGTGTCCTCACTTTCAATGCAATGACTGGTGAGGTAATGATTGCCATCTCTCCTGGTCCTTTACTTGACATGCAACATGCATACGATTGTTTTAAGGCTACATAGGAAGCCTTGTTTCCCTTTAATCTAATTAAAAAGCTGCAATGAATCGTTTACCAATGCAAATCAAATATCTCACTGCAGTATTGCCCTGTTCGTTTATTAAACGTCTTGTAAACAGTGTACCATGAAAAATCTGGCCTGAAACCCCAGACAAAGATCTAATAGACTTTCACTGAAGTTGGTGCGTCTCTGGGGGCCTTTGGAGCATGCCTCAAAGCAAGGGCTTCACTGGCAGTGAATGGACTATGGGTGGGTGTGTTTTTGCACAGAATAACCAATCTAGGTAATTATTGGACAGTGCACCTTATTTCCCTTTCCCCAAAGCATGGTTTCTCTTAAGAAAATTGGCTGACCTGTCAAAGTAAATCAGTAATCATTAACATGTCCACCTTCTCAAGCTTCAATAAATGAGTGCCAGTAAGATTTACACTTCATTTACAATTTACAAAGATAAAATACGAGGTGTTATGTACTTAATACAGCTTCGTCTTAGGCAGTGTAATTTACCGCAGCTACTGTGGAAGGACATAAGGATCTCTGTTCTATGGCTTGCCAGTAAAATGATGTGACCATACTGCGTGTATTCCACTGATGCAACCTCACAATAAATGAGTTGGGAAATTAGAAATTTCTTTCCCTTTCAGGCATCCTTACGTTTCGTTAAAATGTCCCAGCACCACACAGCTGAAAGGGAACAATCAACATCTTTTTTCACACTGTGGTTGGATCTCACATACGTCTGCTAAATGATTAAATATAAACATTGACAGCTCTCTTGCTGGTCCATGTTTACTTTCAATTAGCCAAGTCTAACAGATCGTTAAGGTTTGTAAGCTCTGTCATATCTGCAAGCTAATAGGCATTTTCAACAAATTTGTTTTACAAAGGCCAATTACAAGTTGATTACTTCATTTTGTCTTCAATATTGAATGATTCCATATTATTTTCCTCTACATGACTTGGAATAAGTAAAAAACAGGACGACTATTAAACAAAAATCGTTTGGGGTCATATGTGATTCGCTACAAAGTACAAACTAGCTGAACATCCATCATCTGTGGTAACTCCTTAAGTTTTGCCAGAGGTAGAAAGTTTAGAGGCAGAGCCTTGCTTGTCCAGCATGTCTGACAGATGCTTGATTGGATTGAGATCTGGGAATCTGAAGACCAGGTCAACACCTTGTTTGTCATGTTCCTCAAACCAATTCAGATACATTGACTATCAAATGTTATTCACATCATCTGTCAGTGGTTTTAAAGTTTTGGCTGATTGTTGTAAATGGGCATTGGGAGATGATGGTTCATTTCTGATAGTTTAGGTGGATGAAAATTAAATAACAGATCCAGAGCCTCGTGGAAAAAACTGATGTACACATTTACATAGAAAAGTAGCAGCATTTGTGGATTCTAAAATGTCTTGATCTTATCTTCCCAGCCCTATCCAGTGGTTGACGAAGTACACAAACTTGTATTGGAGTTAAAGTAGGGATATAAAGTGCGCATTTTACCCTGATTGGTGTGCTTGCTTCTTGCGTATTTCCTTTTTATACTTTACATTTGTATGCACACATAAGGAATAATAGATTTCTACTAATGTATTGGAGAAAAGCTTAAGATATTTGATTTTGAAACACAGTGGAGTTAGTCACCCAAAAATGGAACTACTTCAGTAAAGTACAGATACAGGAAAGAACTCCTGAAGTACAGTAGTGAATTACATTTACTTAGTTACGATCCAACACAGGCCCTATCCATCAAATACAGCATTAAGGAGCAGCACTTCCCTTCAGATTGTGTTAACCCATCTTCAAAACCATCACCCATTTTCAAAAGTGCTGATACAGGTTTCAAGGACCATAAAACTTCAACATAGCTGGAAAAAGGCATTGGGGGGAAACAAACAAACAAAAAAAAACCCTGCACTGGGGCAGAAACTGATGGAGGCTTGAACACTAGGCAACCAATGGCCTCCTCCTGATCCCAGCGTCAAGTACACAGAGGGGGACTGGAGCTTTCATCTTCTCATGAGCTCTCAGTGGATTGATTGAGAACGGAAGGAAAAAGCTGGACCAGAACGGAGGAGCCACCATACAAAATGCACTCAGGAAATGCACACTTGATCGGGTGGGGGTAGAGGGAAAGGGAGTAAAAGAGTGTGCAAGAGAGTCTCCAAGCTGAAAGCACCCGCCTCGGCTTTTATTAGCCAACAACAACAACAACATTACTGAAGTGGTGCCCAGGAAAAGGGCTCAAAGCGAAAGCCTGCACTTCTGCTAAGGAACAGAAAGGGAGAAATGGGCTAGAGGGGGCCTTTGTTTCTGCCAATCCCCTAAAATTACTCCACTTGCAATACAGAGCCTGGAAAGCCCGGTTTGCGTCATGCATCCTTTAAGAGGCTCTATACAAGTTCAGTTCTCCACTGATCGTCCTCCCAGCGGGCACTCCTAAACCCATCTGATAAAATCAAAGTAACAGAGCAAAACAATGAACAGGATATTAGATATGATTTTTTTTTTTTTTACAAAAACAGTTTATTGAATTATCAACAACTGTACATATCTTCAGTGACAACACAGTTTGCTACATACTTTGGTGTGTTTTAAGACGTGACTGTATCCGCTGACTCTGTAAGGCATGAGACAGTGTAGTATAATGAATAGGTCTGCCTATATTCGGGTTAAAGTCTGGATCTCTGACTCAGACGTTACGCTTGGTTTGGCTTAGCTACAGACACACAAGCTGACTCTGTGCTTCTTGCATATGGGACACTATGCACACAAAACCCAGTGAGGGCGCTAAAGAAAGGGACGGGACGGGGAATATCAACCAATATATCCAAACCATGTTCATCCACTACAAGACGAAATGCAGCATCGTGTCAATACATTAATGCAATGAAGTCGCGGATTAAGGGAAGGGTCCTTCTGTTACGCTGTACATACACGCCCATTCTAAAGCCACCTGTCTGGCCCGCCACTCCGGGTGAGGCTCCTCATCTTCTTGGAGGCTGCTGTCCAGATGGAGGAGTCACTCTATTTAAGAATCTGTACCAGAACAGCTCCTTCAGGTGCTCACAGGACTTTATAAGGCAGTACGTCTCCACCACTAACGGGGCAGGTGGCAGAGGGGGGGGGAAATCCACAGGACATGTATATTAAAAAAAAAAATAAAACCCAACCCTTCTCAGAAACGTGATCTACCTCAAACTGTTTTCCAGTTGTGGATGGGTGGGGAGGGGTGGCAGAGGGTGAGCAAATTAGATTTCCATAAAAGGTCAGTCTAGAAAATTAACTTCTCTCGGGGAAAAGGGAAGAGATTGAATATCCATAGGAAAAAAACAACCTAATGTCCTAATCTAATTTCCAAACCCCGGCAGAAAAAACAAAGCATCAAGGAGCGGGTGAGAGAGAAAGAGCCATCACAAGTGTAACTGAACACCAAAATATAAATCTATAAAAGGCCTTTTAATACTCCATTATGTACACTTTTCACAGAACCTCCACATGGATAAAGTTTCAGACCGAAGCGCCGCTTCACACTGCAACCTCACCTTATTAAAAAACAAAACAAAACAAAAAACCCATTACAATCCAAGAACAATAACGAAATCCCCATGGTACTCTCTTCTCTAGTGCCATTTCCCCCAGCTGCATGTGGGAGTTAAGGAATGAGGAGCGTCAGTGGCTGGGCTAAAATCTGTCCATACCTCTTCAGAGCAGTTCAAGTCCCTGTTTGGAATTAGTCCACATCCGAGTAGTCCAGGCTGCCATTGGTGAAGCGGTCCGTAAAGAAGAGGATGATATGTATCTGTATCAGTTAGACAGGTGCTAACCCGTTTATCTTGCTGAGAGAAAAGGAGTGTGGCTTCCCACGCACATTCCTTGTTTCTGCGTTTTCAACATGGGCAGAGCTTCTCCACTCTGCTACTTGTCTCTCTAATAGATCACCTCGTACACGGTGGCCTTCTTGTCACCAGAGCCAGTGACGATGTACTTGTCGTCTGCAGAGATGTCGCAGCTTAGGACTGAAGATGATTCCTTTGACTAGAAGTGAAGAGGGAAAAGAGAGAGTGGGTTTGCTGAAATTAAGCTGTCTAAACACTTATGCTGGCAGAACTGCGTGAAGCCTTGACCCAGAGCCGCCCCACCTTCCTCGCTCGTACGAACACTCAAAGCAAAAACACTAAGAGTTGTATACATAAGCACTTCTCTCCGCACCATCACACTGCATTAGCGCTCACGCCGACCTCTCCAGCCTTAAGCACTTTGAAGGTTTAGCGTTATTTACTGGAGCGCGGTGGCGGCGGGTGCATGCCCACATCCTGCCAAATGGTCAGGGCCCTGCCGCTAACGACACGCCCCGGTCCATTTCCGCTGATGGAGGCACTGTCCATCAGTTAGCGGTCACTCTGCCCTCTAGGGCGAACTTCCTGCAGACAGACATTATTGATCTCTGTACCTGGAATATGCTGGCGCCGTAGGGAGTCCTCCACGCGTTCAGGAGATTGTCCTTCCCAGTGCTCACGAACCATTTACCTTGTCAAGGGAAATCAAATGTTATTAGAGCTCTGCTCCGTCTGCCAAGGTAAGACAGAGCTAAATTGAGATATGTGAAAAGACACTGAAAACAGACTTAAAGACAGACGATGGTCAAGGTTCTGCTCAGCCGAGGGGAACGCTTAATGCGTGCTTCAAAAAGCCAGAAAGGTATAGGAAGATTTATGACATCCACCCGAACAAATAAACGCAGGTTTACAAACGAATGGCTTTACACGCGCCAGGAGTTCGATATGGTACAGGGAGTTCCCGATTTATGACAGGGATACGTTCGGACAAATCCGACGCATAAAGAGAGGAGTTGAATATATACTGTATATATCATAGCGTAGAATAAAGTGCTGTATATAATGTCATTTACTGAATAATGCACTTTAAGTGAAAAACAAAATGGTTATAGGCACAGAAGTATTGGGACACACCTCTTAATTATTGAATTCTGGCGATTTCAGTCCCATCGCCACAGATGTATAAGATCAGGCACCGAGTCATGCTGTCTGGCTTTACTTTCATTTGTGAGATCAGTTCATTGGCATTAACCTCAGGCCAAAGATTGTGCACCAGGAGCTTCACGGCATGGGTGTACATGGCCAAGCACAATGGCAAGCATCAGAGTGGTGTAAAGCATGCCGCCACTGGACTCTGACTGCACTGTGCCATCTGTAAAGTTTGGTGAAAGAGTGATAACACCATTGGGTTATTTTTCAGGGGGTTGACCTAACTTTTAATGCTTCAGCTTACCAGTACATTTTGGATAATTCTATGCTTCCAACATTGTAGGAACAGCTTGGGGAAGGCCATTTTCTGTTCCAGCATGACTGTGCCCCAGTGCAAAAAGCAAGGTCCATAAGGCATGGTTGGTGTGTTTGGTCTGGACCCCTTCGAGCACCTTTGGGATGAACTAGAGCAAAGATTGCAAGCCAGGCTCTGTCATCCAGCATCAGTGTCTGACCTCACAAATGTGCTTCTGGATGAATTCCCACAGACACAGTCCAAAATGTTGTAGAAAGCCTTCCCAGAAGAGTGGAAGCTGTTATAGCTGCAGAGGCAGTACCAACTTCATATGAATGCCAATGGATTTAGATTGGGCTGCCAGAAAAGCTCCTGTAGCTGTAATATGTAGGTGTCCCAATACTTTTGTCCATATAGAGCCTGTACTCTTTGTAAAGACAATAAAGGTATAGCGAGTACAATTTTGTGTCTTACCACAGTAGGCGAATTTGAGGGAGAGCACACAGCTCTCATGGAGGTGCAGCTGGTACTTGTCAGGCTTGGTGTGGTGGAGCACCTCAACGTTGCTGCTCTCCATGCCCACAGCCAACCACTCGCCTGTCGGGCAGTAGCCCAGTGAGAAGATCTGTATGTGGAGTAGAAAGTGGTTCAGTACACTTACCACTGGGATCAGTAGTAGCACATATGAAGCAGTGGGTGGCAATGCAGTAAATTGGCACCTCAAAGCTCCAAGCCACTCCCTGCGATCATAACCTGTACTAAGTGCATTTGAAAAGTGAGTGAGAAAAAAGAAGCAGGTGAGGAAGTGACCTGTGAGGTGAAGTCGTGCTGCTGCAGCTGCCGGCCCTCTCTCAGGTCCCACGACCGCACGGTGTTGTCCAGGCCACCCGTCCACAGTTTGGTGCCATCATGCGAGATGTCGATGCAGCTGGCACCGTCTGTATGACCCTGGAACTGCCTAAATGTAGGAGGCGGCCAGTGTAAGAGCCATTCTACAAAACTGAGACAAACCCCATGCGTGACGTGACGACTCACGCTCACCTGACTAGGGTCTGGTTGTGGAGGTCCCAGACAGCGATGTTACCATCGCTGCAGCAGGAGAAGCAGACCTTGGCGTCCGGGCTGATGGCCAGCGCGTAGCAGGCCGGGGCCGATGAGGTCAGCTCTGCCTTGATGCGCGGCGTCTGCGAGGCCAGATCCCAGATGGTTAGGGTGCTTGCCTCGCCACCCACGATCAGCGTACGCCCGTCAGGCAACAGCTTGCACGAGCGGATGTAGTTATCCCGGTTCTGAAAGAGAGGAGAAAGCAGGGAGTCAAACGGAGAGAAGCCTACCACTTTGAAAGTAATGCCATCACACACACAGCACTACGCAAGGAATACATAATCTAAAGAACCGACCATTATTCAGCCAGTGCAAGAACAACTGTCTTATTATGCATTGTGAATGCTTAAAAAAAAGGATCGTTTGCATCTATACTGCCATCTAATCCTGCGCCAACAGGTCTATTCTGGTGATCAAGTGGTCTGGAGCTCCGCAAGAGTAGCCTATCAAAATTGGGTGTATGAGCAACCTTACCATATTTGAGACAAATGTGCTAGAGGTAAGCTGGACAAATTCAAAGCCACATTAACAAACCACAGGTTTTCATGGCCGCATTGAGACACTACGCTGAGCAAAAAGGACGTTGACCAGATATCATCATAGTCACTTGACCTTTATATCCTACAGAAATGTAAATATAAAGGGTAGACTCACTAGAATACTGCGTGCAAACAATACAGAAGATATACCGCCAAAAGTGGAACGCTACCACCTACACGGCGTCCCTAATGCAACTGCATTTTTAATTTATGGAAATTCACAACAACTATAGAAAACATAATATGACCCTGTGTAGGGCGGACAGCATGATGGACCTGACTCTTGTTTGATGGAAAATGGATCAATAGACAGTATTATAATTAACACAGAAGCTCATCCAGATGAAAGTGAGCCTCATCTATATCTATAGGTTAGGTTAGAAAACAGGTTATACAGGTAGTGGGGGACAAAAAGGAGTACTACTGACAATAGGACAGGCACGCATACAAACCATTTATAGCTCATTACAAATAAGTAGCAAAAAGCCAGACGCACAAACACACATAACTTACACAAAAAGGTCTCTAAACACACCAACCGAGTGAGTTAGCGAGCAACCTGTATGCCCTTTGTACATAACACACTAGGGTTAACATTGCTGTGCTGTGCATAACAGAGTGGGCATCGTTCTCACCAGGCAGTCTAACTGAGACACGGGGGTCTTGCTGCCAGGCTGACTAATGTCCCAGATCTTGACGCAGCCCTTGCCACCGGTGTAGACGTGGCGCGTGGGGTTGCTGATGGTGACGGCGCAAACCACCTCGCCGTGGCTCAGGGTGTTGATCTGGCGGGCATGCCGCGGTATCCCAGGACCAATCAGGGCATCCGGGGGAAAGGGCACGGGCTGCATCTGGCCATCGGCACTGACGTGGAAGGAGTAGGCCCTAAAAGAGAGAGAGCACGCTTACCCCTAAGTGCTAAGTGAAGTGGGCTAATTAAAGCAATTCAAGCAACAGGCTGAGCTGGGTTATACAAGAGCTGCTGTGTGATGATCCAGCAGAGACAGTGTATAAATAGTGCACTAAAGGACGGGCTCAGGTTGCATGTCACACACTGTGGGACACTTACGGCTTTCCTCCAGAGATAGATGTGAGGCTGGTAGGGAGGCCCGGGGCTCGCATATGAGGATGATCAAACCCAGCCTGAAAAGATGGAGAACAATCAGTTACCTCATCGCTAGTGGCACTAAATGGGCACTCAAACAGCAGAGACAAAGCGGTGAAGCCATAACATATCAACGCCTGGCATTCACGTCACTGGCATGATTGATTCAAACCCAAAATGTTTTGCTTCTCATTTACATGTTGCAGGCTTGCAACCATCTCACACACCTAAATTCTGTAAGCCATGCTCACGTGCTTCATTAATCTGGGCATGATTAATCACCATCACGTTATAAGAAAAACAAAATATGAACCCACTTCTTCAAAATGCAGAACAAATAATGGCGAGCTAGAGCTCAGCTTTATTCCACACGCACACGGACACTCACAATGGGTGGACGACCATAGGCGGCGGCAGCGGCGGCGCTCATCTGGGGCGAGATGTGCAGGCCAGCATACACCCCGGGGCTAGTGAGTGAGCCATTCATCTCGTGGTGGCCCATCATAGCAAACGGAGTCGGGTACGAGCCAGCGATTGAGAGGGGCGTGCGCAGAGCAGGAGCGGCTGCGGAGACAAGGGTCGAGTCAGAAACCAGAAATGAGTCCCAGAGAAAAAAATTAAATCAGGCCGAGTGTGGACAGAGCTCCACTTTAAGTAACAGAGTACCCTGATCAAAGCGAGTCCTGAAGGAAATGCTCGAGGGCTCATTTTCATATTAAGGAGCGTTCGAGTTAAGTAATTACTCCTGTGGTGTCTGGAAGAGACGAGGAAACATTCGGGAACGTCTGGAGCCCTGTGTGGATCTATACGCCGTACTCACCCAGTGCCTCCATGGGGGGCTTGCCGAGGATGGGCCGCAGTCCTGGCGTGGTGCTGGTGCCAGGGGTGGGGGCGTCATTACGGGGGGTGGGAGTGTTGGATTTGAGACCAGGCGTAGAGGATTTGTCATTCTGCGTGCGTACGTGCATAAGAAAAAACAAACAAGGCTTTAGAACTCATCCAAAATCAGGAAGGGGGGAAAAAAATCCTAGCGGAAGATTTGTATTCCTGCTGAACCTAATCCAATCCAATTCTGACAAACGCCCTATTCCTGCGCAGCTATAAACCTCCCTATTTATCCCAAAAGCCATTACTGGCACAATGGGGATGAGCCTCATTTTTATCCTATCCCCCGCTTTCTCCCTTTAATATTTCTGCAGAGGCACAAGGCCTAGAACGGCTAAGCACATCGAGTTATTAGTGCAGAATACTTGACAGATCCTGCTATGGGAACGCATTACGCCTGACATTTACTGATGCATTTAAAGCCAGGAGTGGGAAACATGGTCTCAATTCACGTGAGCAACATTACAGGAAGATCGGTGTTATGCCATCTCTTGGGTACAATACACGCCAGGTCACTAGTTTTATCTTTTCGTGTTCATAGCACCGCATAACTACTATAAACACACAGTTTTATGGTGAGTTCACTCTTGGCGGCTCTCTTGGTATGGTTCAATTGAACACGTGAACGCTGCCATCCCAACCTTGGTGTGTACCACACAGATGGACAGAGACCACCTTGAATAGGTGCTTCCAAAAAAGACCCTGGTGTGGTTTAATTGGCGATGAATGCCGCGTGGACTAAAGGCATGAACGAACCAACCACAGGGGACGCCGTTACTAGAAGCGACTCTTAAAAATCAGACTTAAACAAGTCAGCTTTATTTATATAGCGCTTTTTACAAGCATGGTCTCCAAGCAGCTTTACAAATGTAAGTCCAATTAGTATGTGACTTTACTTCTATGACTTTTCTTTCCGTATTCTGATTCGCCGTTAACAATGCCAGTCTGAACGCCAAGTGAACCAGGCCCAATTTGGACATATTGTTTTCTGCTTTGGTCCAGACCAAGCCAACCAAACGACAAACAACTTGCACCTCTACTGTGGGTTTGATTGACACCCAAATCGCAACCCTGATGTGACATCTCCAATAGTGTGGATCATCTGAACAAGCGTCACTGCCACCCGAACCCTGGTGCGTAAACAAGAGACCCCCTGAAGAGATTCCAAAAAAACCCTGGCGTGGTTCGACTGATGTATGAACGCAGCACCGACCAAACACGGAGTGACAAAAACCTTAGAACCTAACATTATTTCCAAAAAACAGAGTTTGGGTTGATGTTAAGAACGCCAGAGTGAACTTTACGTAAAATTAACGCATCATTTGCTACTAGTGGACCGAAACTACAAATATAAACACACTCATACTCAGTTTTAGCATCCACAAAAGTGTTCAATGGTAAAGAATTATAGGATGTGTGCGCCCTTACATGGCCGTGCTCCTTGTTTTTGGAAGAAGGCGTGCTGCCAGATGAGGCCACGGAGGCGGGACTGTTGGGTGTGTCCTTTTTGGGGGGACGGGGCTTGTCAATGCCATTCTCTGGTGGCGAGTGCGCTGGGCTGGCTCGGGGTGTAGCAGGGTCCTAGATGAAAAAAGCTACTTAGTTGTACAGGTACGCACTGTTTAACAGACATTCGATCAACAGCCGTTCGAATTAGTGAAATTAAAGTTTAAGGAATTATAATAGGAAATGTAAAAACCAGTCTTTTAACTTTGGACGTTGCAGCCACAAATCGATGCTATGGATCCACGAGCAGAGGCAGGAGTTAAAGAGTAAAAGTCTGTGTGTAACTACCTTACTGGTCGTGTGCTTGCCTGCCCACGTTTGTACTAGAGACTGTTCTAACTCAGTTTGTGTGCACGACTTATTTATAACAAGCTGTAAATGGTGTTAAGTGCATGTGCCTGTCCTATTGTAAGTAGTACTCCTTTGTTTGTCCCTTCACTACCTGTGATATTCTCTCTTAACCTGGAACTACATAAACTTGTTCACATTCACTCGTTGAGTCTCTGTCTGACCTCCTGGTTGTTCTACGTTTTCAGCTTCCATCAAAAAAAAAGTATCAGCTCCATCATACTACCCTCTTAAGTGTTGCGGCCTTTCCATACACAGGGTTCATAATGGTGGCATTAGGGATGCTGTGGAGATGGTAACGTTTCACTTGTGTTTCCGGCGATGTGTCTGATGTTTGCAGTTTTCTTGTGAAAATACTATTACTATTTACATGACAGTAGCATAAACTATGGTATGTCATGTGACTATGTCCACTCAACGTCCATTTCGGTCAGTGTTCTGTTTCACAGAACGTGAGACAGTCATTAAATGAAGCATTCCTTTATTACAGTGACCTGAATTTTATGCCACGTTAAACTCACCTCAACAGAAACGTCGACCACAAGATCATCACTCTTGTCTCCATCACTGTCCTACATGGGGGGGAAAAAGACAAATCAATCTTCGGCGTGCAACCAAACCTTACACGTTTCAAAGTCAGTCCATCACTCTCCAAACTCACATATCTGCTCATGTTGTCCTTCTCTTCCATTTTGCGCTTCTTCGAGTCCAGGCTATAGTCGGAGGAGCCGCGGTGTTTCTCGCTGGCGGTGCGCAGACTGTCAGACGGGGAGATGGAGTTGTTCTAAAATGGAAATGAACAGCATCCATCACCCACGTGTTCTCCTATAAAAAGCTAGCTTAAAAGGCAAAAGTTCTCATTTGTTACAATAACCCACTACATAATGACATGACTTTAATGCCAGATGGAAACAGCACGATAGGCCAAGTTTATTAATTTATTTCCAGTTTAATGCCTTGTGACAACAGAATTCATCCAAGCCACATTTCGCAACAACTATAGATCATAATGACAGACGTTTACAGTGCTGGGTGCTGAAGGAAATCCAAGACGTAAAAATAAAGTGAAAGGGAGGAAAAAAAACCACTAAAGTAGCTCTTATCACTCCTAACCGCACACTTTAAAAACCAGAAGAGCCCTATTCATTCCCACCGGTCGCTTCCAAACCCCAATACAGGCTTAACACAATGCGGCGAAACCAGCCAAGCCATATCTAACAACCTACGCTAGACTAAACACCCAAGAATGTGCTGGCTACACAACAGAGCGGCCACAGTCAAGCGGACCAAAGCGAGGGGCTTGTTTTCACAGCGCCCCCTCCCTCTTCTCCTGTTCCTAAAAGAGACAACAAACAGCTTCAGGAAGACATGAGCAGCGTAACTAGCCCTGAACAACGGCTCTTTATCTGAGAGCAGCCAGGCCTGGTCAGGTTCTCTGCGTGTGTGGGGGAGCATGTAATGGCCATTGATTGCTGCAGCATGCTGGGCTCTAACTCCAAGCCTGTAGAGCTGGAGTTAGAAACAGAGGGGCAAAGTTATCTGTGGCCACAGGCACACAGCTATACTGCAGCAGTAAACCTTTGTTCGTTTAAAAAAAAAAATAAAAATTCTCTAAACCGAGGCAATGCGCACACATACACAACAATCAGACTAAAATACTGCAAGTCTGTTGAGAGGGAAAAGAAAAGAAAAAAACCCAAAAAGGCCACAACTCTTTTTACTGTGGTACACCCATGCACGCATCAGCCGCAGGAAGGAGGTGCCAGTGGTGCAGAGAAGCCTTTAAGTGTTCCCTGGGCACTTTTTCAACATAATCCAACACTGAGAGCTTCTCTTAGGTTTCCTGTAGCTCAGAGAGAACGCACAGCACAACAGAGGGCAAGAACGCCTCGAGTTCACAGCAAGTGTAAAAAGAAACCGAGCCGGGTGATGAACCAGCGGACTGGGCACAGGGCCCGTAGTCCTGTGTGTGCGACGCCTGACCTATTAAAGACATGCTTGGCAAGTCCCGATTATGCCATCAGGTGATCCACGACAGCAACAGGCACAACATATGCGTGCACAGCCTCGCACAAAGGGTCATAAATGCTAGAGGAGCTCCTCTCCTTTAGACATGACTGCACCCATTGAACTCTGGCTGGGACCAAGCGAAACCCAATCTCTCTGCGACAATCAGCCATCAGGGAGATTTAAACTCCCCATCAAATAAACGCCTTTTACAAGGAGATGAGAGGCAGGGAAACAATTCCACTTGCGATGTTCATGCATATTTATGGACTGGCCGAAAAAGCTCGCAGGAAAACCAGGCTGTAAATGGGAAGAGATAATGCCGTAAAGGGGGGGTTGGGGGAGAGAAGATAGGGGATATAATAAATCTGCTAAGGAGGAAGTGAGTTGAAGTCGACTATTTGTGATGAAGTTAAGCAGCCGCGATAATCCGTACAGTGATACGAGTCATTTTCCATCCGCACAGAACTGCGAGGGCTTACTTAATAAAAAAAGAAAGAAACTCCCATTAGTCACTTTAATGAAAGCAGATTACTGTACGAAATGCAACCTATGAGCATTTTAAGCTAAGAGTCTTGCTTGACATTTACATTAATGGAAATGTTCTTGGGCATGAAACAGGTTAAGGAAGCTCTTTCATGCAGGAAGAAAGAGACAAAGCGAGGCAGAATGAGAGCAAGTGAAAGTGGGCGAGTGAACAGAAAATGAAAGAGAGGGAAAAGAAAGTGCTAGAAAGAGACACCCATGAGCCAATGAGAAAGCGGGCACTCACCGTGCTCTCTGCAGTCGGTCGGTGTTCAGTTGGACGAGATTAGGAGCGGCCACAAAAAAGGAGACGAGCAAAAGTCAACGAGTGTTTGTAAGTACGTACAGAATAAGTTTTCACAATTTCAAGATAGCACAGCCAAAAAATAGCACAGCACAACTAACCGTTTTGGTCATTTACATTTACAGCATTTAGCAGACCCCCTTATCCAGAGCGACTTACAGTTGGTACAGTCTTACAATCCAAGCAATTGTGGGTAAAGGGTCTTGCTCAAGGACCCAACAGTGGCAACTTGGCTGAGGTGGGATTTGAACCCTGGACCTTCTGGTCCAGAGTCTAGTACCTTAACCACTAGGCTACCACAGTGGTTAAGGTCATGAGTTTGAGCTTCCCCAATTACTGAAACATAACCAGCTGATACTGATGAGATTAGATGAATGGATTTCAGTCGACTGGTGCATTTAATTTCTCTCAGTTTTTTTTTTTGATTGACACTTAAAGAAACATTTAAACTGACATTAGTTTTTACAAGGAGTTGGTGGTGCAGTTGATGACCAATTTCTTTACTTGTGTTTCTCTCTTCCTTGACATGCGGATTTCCTATGTTAGCAGAGTTGCTTGCACTGCCAGTGATATAACTTGTTTCTCCTGTACAACACCATATAAAACACACCAACAAATGTCCTCCTGTGAACCAAGTCAGTTTTTTCAAAATAAAGCAAATACAGAATTAAACAAGTCATCAAGTACAGATAACTTAAGTCTATTTTGGGTTTTATAGTGGACTTGCCCAACAGGTGCAGTCTAACGGTTACGGATTAAGGGCTTAATACTGTATAACAACAAAGGAAAACTATTTACTTTAGATTAAAATGGAAAAAAGAATAAATATCCTGTTCCTCCGTTGGCTAAATAATTTTGCTCGGTACTGAAATCTTTAATTGCACTTTGTCTTTTACGGAGCAGAACTAGTGGAGATGTAGGTTGTCACCTTTACAAAAGAAGGCTGTTATGAGAAGCATGCTGCCTCTAAAATGTGTTCAATACATTCGACACAATGTGCATTATAATCGAATTACAGTATTACAATATCACCAGCAAAAACTGGTTGCAGTCATGCACTTCAGAGCAGTACCTGGACCTCATCCTCACCTCTGTGCTCTAGGTCATGGTGGTTCTTCTCATCCTTCACAGGCAAGTGGGGTTGGCTGCCCAGTGCACCTAGTGCCAGCAGGCCAGAGCCTGTGCCCGTGACTGGTGGGATGCCTGGGGGCTGCAGGCCCGAGGGGTGTGGAGGCAGAGCCACTGGGCCATGGGCAGCATGAGAGAGGTGCTGCGCCTGGAGCTGCTGCTGCTGCGGAAAGATACACTACAAGTGGGCCAGAGGGAAAACACACCGAAACAGGCTGCAGGCCAAACATGCACACACAGTCATCAGGTTTACAAGTAAAGGCAGCAGGAGGGTTATTAACACCATGGTTTATATATACCCAGTGGGCCTTACAAGAGCACTAGTGAAAATGCTTCCGTTTTTCTTTAAAAATCTTATAAATCAGGCATAACAATTTGAGAGAACATTTGAAATCGTAAGAAAAATACATTTATTTGAGAATGTATTAGTAGTTGGTATGTATCCTTGAGCTAAACCCCACTGAGCACTTATAGGGGCACCAAGACGAAGAAAGCCAAACATTTAGTAACATGACAAGAAGCTCTTTGGAATAACGTGGACACTCAGATTTTGCACCAAGCTGTGGCGTTCATGCCAAACACTAACAAATTCTGAAATGGAAGTATTTTTAACAACAGTCAACTGTTCACCCATTATTATTTCAATATGACTTGTAATGAAAACCACTGCTTAAAATTAGAGAAAAATATCAAATAGAAGCAATTTCAGTAGTGGGCTTAGACTTTTGGCCTCCCAAAGAACATTACATTCATCTTGTTTCAGTACTGGTCATGATACTTGTGTGAGGCAGCTGTGTGGGGAAAGAAGAAAGACCTGACACTTGGGAGACAGGAAAGACAAGTTAATCCGGACTGTGCAAGAAAACTTGGAAAGTCGAGGAAGCTGGAAGTAAATGACGCAAAACAGGTTTTGACACGACTGCCTCGGTGAGTGTCCATGACGGCAAAGAGCACAAAATAAATCAGGTCGGCATGAATGAAGAGGCATGCACACGTTTATAATCCCACGCTCGCGCACATGTGCACACAAGCGAACACACGAGACTATGGGTGTAGATTGGAGTTTGAACAATATGGACTAGCCCCTACTGATCTAATGGGAGCGACAGACAGCCGACTTTTTCAGTGCCATTTGTGGTGCACCAAAGACAGTCACCATTTTTTGTCAGGTTCAGCATTAGTGGACGTTGCCAATAATATCACCTGGATTGCGAAATTATGGATCCACGTTTCGATCAAAAATAGATACTGAAAATGAGTGTCAGCACGCATGAGAAAAGAAAGAGAGCGGCCAATGTTCCATAACTCACACTCATAAATGACACTGCTGCATAGAAGAGCAGAGTGAAACTGATTCTCCTCTTTGAAGAAAACAGAGATGGTGGCATTTTCAAGGAGTATTTATTTATTTATCTGAATATAACACGAACCATGGTGAAGTCACCTATGTGAGGTATGGAGTGTGCGTTACAGTTTACAATGGCCTGTTCAGCAGTTACAGAGAATGTAGAACATGTAGCAGAGCATTAGAACAGAGCTCTAAGAGGTACAGTAATTTTAGAAATGTAGACAACGTATCATTTTTTTACTCTTTGTTTTAGGTGTTAAAACAAATGTGTAGTTGTATAGCACTGAGCAAAAGTCTTAGGTCACTTTTAGATTCGATATACCATTGATGTCAGAACAGTATAATAACCACAATTATTGTGTGGTTCTCAGTCTCTTCATTAGAATACAACATGGAAAATACAGAGAATTTGTATGCAGTATTTTTTAGTTGGGTTCGGTTAATTCAACATATGCGCTGACCATGGAAACTTCAAAAGGCACTTCAGCAGTAGCTGGGCTGAGGTCTGAAGGTGCGCTTGTATGTTGTGTGTGCGTGTGCGTTTGTGTTTGTGTTTTTAGTTGCAATGGACAACCAAGAGTCTCATGCTGGCAATTGTTCAAGTCTCCAGTAGTCCCATCAATATTTGAAAGGCTCTGGGCAGGCTGTTGGGAGCTGAAAGCTTCTCTGCATAGGAAGCGTGCCATTTAAAGCAAGCTTAAATAATACTTAGTGCATGTACCAATAAAAGAGGGGGGGGGGGGGGGTGGGGGAAAAACACTTTGTAATTTATTACTCTGCTCAAGAGGGCTGAATAATTTAGCTGCTGTTATGCTGGCATGGCCTCCATACAGACCTCAAACCAATCAATGTCCATTTATGGCCATTCTCACCGAATTGCTGGGGAGTTTGCATTTTCCTTTGAAATGAAAAGGTTAGAACTTATTGGGCAAGTTTTCGACGAGCATGGAGGTACAACCTTTAAGAATTATTAGCAGGTCATTAATGCCATTCCAAGAGTAAATATCAATACTAAAGGCTTATTTAGAAGTCTAGAATGCTCTGAAAGCTTGCCCTTTCCAGAGGACAAATCATTATTAAGATGTCCATCATAAGCCCACATTCAGGGGTGACCATAATTGCTAACAGCTTTGCTGATTATTTGCACAGCTGGCTGTATATTGAAGCAAAGGGCCTTGGAGAATGGCAGGGATGAGTATGGTATATAGAGAAGCGCCACCTGGAACGTGAACCTGCAACAACCCCCTCCGCCCCAATCCCCAGCACCCGCCATAGAGCTGAGGAGTCGGTTATAAGACAGGCCTTCAACAAACCAGGGCGTAGGGAAGCATCAGAATGGAGAATGGTGTGGGTGGCTGCAGGGTGCTCAGAAAGTGTGCACGAACACAGCAGAGGAAAAGTGAGCGCGAGCAAGTGTGTGCGTATCTGCGAAGCCGGAGACGATGATAGACCACGAGGGAAATTAAAGAGGCAGTTGATTCACAGGGGAAGCCCTTCCCTGCTCATTCTGGCTAATGAGCCACTGATGTGTATTATGCATGGACAATCACTGAGAACTCTCATTAGAGCCCCAGCTATGGAGACAAGAAAGAAATAAAATGCCTCCTCTAATTTAATATTCCTAGATAAAGACCTCTTCCGCTGGCGTTAATCTCCTCCCCAACTGTGAAGTACCACTGCCAAAAGCTGACTGGCCACCAGATTAAAAAACTCAAAAAACCAAACCAAAAAAACCAAAACAAATAACAACAATAACATGATGGCTGGGCAGTTGAAAACCCTATGGCTAAATTAGACACCCACTTACTAGTGTCCTCAGGTGGGAACAATTTGGCGCTGCAACCATGCAACCTCGGGAGATCAACAACAGAGCCCTTTTCCTTGCTTACACACACGCACTTAATTGGACCCTTAGCACAAGTGGAAACCATCTTGATGGTACTCCTGTGAGAGCTTTGGGAAGACATCTTAACAGCAGTTGCTGCTATAATAAGTGAGCTGCGTCTTTACTGCTCCAACGTTTACACTGCCGCCGTTCGCTACAGCTTATTCGGCATGCATCAGAGTATTAACAACCACAGCCACCAGCAACCGCAGAGTGCAAGGGCTACCTAAAATAAACAGTGTCAAAGGCACACGTGCACGCAGAGTGACTAGGGCACAAATGCTGAGCTGCCCGAGGAAGCCATCTTGAGACCTTTGATCACAGTCACAGTATTGCAGAAAAAAAAAAGTAAGGCTGTCCTAGATACATCCCATTACTAGCACCGGAGCCCATCAATAAGAGATGCTGGCAGCTCCTGCACTGTCAATGCATTTGTGTGCGGGACTACACCGCTCTCATTCCACCTTGGCATTTAAGTATTCATGAGGACTCTGGCACCTGGGCTCACCCACTTGCACTCATACACACAGCCTGCGGTGTGAATTACAAATGCCTGCCTCTTCCAAAAATATTTATCCGCTTTCAATCACTCCGGACATTATAATGCCTTTCGCCCCAAAGAGAGAGGAGACGGATGGAAGAAATATGGAAACGCTGACGCCGGTTTTAATTCGTTCACAGTGGGAGAAAAGCAAAAATAACCCAATCATATTTGCAGCTTGAAAGAGCCAGAGTTCCCCAGGAGAATTACAAACGCGTACATCCAAACGGCTCCCCTTCCAATAGTCATTGAGCAATAAAGCGGGTCTGGCGCAACACGGCTTCGAAAGCTATCAGAGAGCATCTTCCCAGTAGATAGCCTGGCATTTAAGAGCGGCCACATGCCTGCCTCATTCCACCCTAGATTCTGGGAAGTCATTAAATAAGAATGGCGAGGGGGAAGGCAGTAATGTGACAGTGATGCTAAGGTCTTAATTAAATTTCGGTATCAGGCCAGCAGCTAGGAACAGCAAGGCCTTTTGGTCCTTCGCCCTCGAAGGCTATAAAAAGGAGGCCATTCAACGTAGGGTTAGCTGCTCTGATCACAGCATGACCGAGCCAATTCTGGGACCACGCAGGACGGCCTGTTCAATCGCATACTGATCCAGGCCTTCCAGAGGTGATCAATCAGCAGCAGATGGGAGAGGAGCTGTGCTGATCTGCAGCTGGCTGGACTGAACGGACGAGCGCAGATCATGGGGAACTAATTTGGTGATCGCCTAGTGGGAGTTAGCCGTGTCAGGAAAAGGGATGAGCCAGTAAAACCCGATCCAATTAAAGGCATGCAGCCTAGAGAAGAGATCCAAAAAGCTTCATGCGCACACCACAACAGGACATGTATGTAGACCAGCCTAGTCTACTTCAATATCAAATCTCAGGTACACACAAGATAACCAGTCAAACTAGAAAGGCTAATAAAGAGAAATACATATTTATTCATGGACACATTTCAGGGTCAATTCTGCAAGAGTGTTAATTACAAGACATTAATACATTACTTCATCACTCATGAAAGGGCCAAACCTGCATGTGATACAACTTAGGATCCTTTATTCCAAATGGAAATAGCAAAAACCAGTGACTTGAGATCAGGGTGTGACCCGATGCTGAAGTAAATCCCCTCTGCACATAGAGTCATTCCGCCCTGGCTCAGAGTTTGAGCTGGGAGAGCAGGGAAATGCCAAAACGTGCAGGTCAGGGCTGCCCAAGAGCAGAACTAGGAAATTTATGTAATGCCGGTGTGCCCCTTATTACAGTCAAATCAAAGAATTAAAGAGGTATACACACGGTGAGCGGCAGATTGGGAAGTCCACGTACCCCGATGATGGCATTCAGCTCAGTCATTGTCACTTGCTTGGCACGTTCAACAGCTTGTGCGACCTGCTGTTGGTGCTGAAAACAAGCAACCATAATCAAATTAACTCCTGAAAAAGAACTATCAAAGCATTTGAATAATGCATACGACATGCAAATACTCCTTGACGCAATACAAGCAGAGATACATGCACAATAGGGCTGAAAAAGCCACACTATACAAAAGCCATGGTCAGAGAAACTAGTGGTAGATTATGGGTCAATAGCAGGTCATTACTAGTAAACAAATTAGGTTTGGTTAAGTAAGCTGTACAGGTATGCGCCGCATATACGTCCGTGGTCTGATGAGGTCATTTTCCTTATTCTTAAGGTCAATAACCTAATTAAACCCTCGGTATCTTATCAGATACATGAGCGGTTTGCAGTACAGCAGTTATGACATGTAACAGTGCAGCCTTTGGTGCAGAAACTTTTATTAAACACAAAGTTACATTAAATACATACGCCCCAAGTGTGAGCAGACTGAATGCTGAGCAATTTTTGGCTGCGTTGCACTCCTTAGAAGGTGAGAGGTATTTGAGCAGACCTTCTAAGCCAACAGGGATAAACAAGCAGAGAATCTGAATCTGCATGGTTCTAGCTTAAATATTGAAAATCACTATGTGACTGACAATGTTGACATAAAATAAATCCATTGGCTGTTAAGTCAATACCGGTACGCTACAGTACCCCATATAGCATTGGCTAGAACTGTATATAATATCGCATAGTGTGCAATTCCACAGAGCACAGCAAGGACATTAAGCGACGCATACCTGTACTTTTTTAGCCCACGTTCATACAAACAAGTAAAACACCAGAGTAAGAAATTCGTAAAACCCACCTCTTGTGACAAGAAGGGCATGATCTGAGCTAGAATTGCGTTGAGCCTTTTAGCAATCTCCGTCTGGAAGAACAAAAACAGAAGCACAGATCAGGCAATGGCCTAGTGCTGGGGAAAATCAGCGTTTTGAAGAGGGAAAAAAAAAAAAAAGAGCCTGACTCAACCCCTTTTAGTGTTTATGACGATTAAGTCAATTACCATGGCAATCAGCAGCGCTTGACTCGGCACACTCCAAACAGTGTGATATTGACATGCGAAATATTTAAAGCATTAGGAGGGCCCAGGAGAGAGGGTGAGCAGCTGCGATGAGTGTACACTCCAAACAGCGCGGAAGCAGAGCTGCGTTAAGAGCACCATTACACTTCACCCGCCGTCGGGCTGGTAGTGCAGTCCGCTGCCGACGAGGACTTTCCTCGCTTCTCGCCGCGCTGGAGCACGTATAGATGGTGCGGTGAGTCGGATGTCAACAATGGCTGAAGACGATCGCTTGAGCAGCAATTGTGTTTGAGGGCGCAATGCGAAATGCTTCGAGTTAAGCCCGGGCTAGGCTTTGGCTACATACTGAAAAGCCACTTGTTGATGTTGGGAATTAAGATGAGGCTTTTTGGCTGACGATGGAAATGTCTGCAGCCGTCCGTAATGAGAGAAGGTGGAATACGGCCAAATCTGTCAGTATTCTGGGCCCCATTCCACTCCCCGGCACCCTCCTCCTCCATATTCCCAGCACCACCACCACCACCACCACCACCCAACCACTGTCCGTGCAGACCCGACCTCCATTCTCTCTCCGCCTGCCTGGCTGCCGTTGTCATGGCAACTGCGGCCGTGCGGCCCCCGTCTCCTATCGCGCCGCAATCATTATGCAAATGCTACCTCAGCTTGACCGTAACAGCCTGTAAAATCATATTACAGGCACGCGGGCAGGTCATTAAATTGAATTTTCGGCCTGTCAATCAGATGAGCATCACGCATGGAAGGTGGATAAAGAGGGAGATTGGTGCGATGGAGGAGGCAGAGTGGGGTGTGGGGGGATGACAAAGAAAGAAGGCTGGCCTTATCTCTCTGCCAACCTGAAGCATCAATTCCAGTCCAACACTCCAAGCCTACAGCCAGAAACCTAGCCATGGTGGGTGCTGGGCATCATCACAGAGCCTTAAAAACACCACAGAGCAGGTTTGGCACAGGAAGGAATATTGTAATGAGGAAAGGGAGAAAGCTACAGAAGCATGATCGAATGTATTTTTGAGCTTTAGACCAACCCATGGCCATAGCTGTGCACAAGCATCGCTTGTCTGCCTTTTTCTTTTTCTCGCTTTTCTCATTCAGTGGTAAACATGCAGCGCGGTGCTGACCGGGAATTTATTTATAACACATTGCTGAAAAATGCCAAGTGGCTGCGTTGGCCAAACACAATATATGAGATGATCTGGAAAAGTTTCCCTGCCCTCATCCCCAGTCTGATGAGGAGAGATTCATTTCAAGTCTGGCAGTGCATAGTCCAGAACAGTCGAGCAGGCAGCCGAAAATTGAAGACACACTGACAACCATCTTAGGCAGACAGTACCCCACATCAAAGGCACGGCAGAGTACGGGCACGAGAGCAGATAAGGTGGCGTGGCCAAGATTCCTCACTGTACTTTCCCTGCTCTCAAATCTACCATCGCCGTCAGCTGGTTCTGCATGTAATACAACAGAGTCTTAAATTAAAACAAGAAAAATCACTCAAAACCAGTCTGATCAGTCACTAAAAACAGATCTGCAAATACACAAACAAAAGCGCTGAAGAGCCAGCTGATCCTTACTTGCCAAGACAACCCTGTCAATAGTGGCTGAACATTTGACGGGATCTGCTGAGAGGCCTAGAGAGCATTGGGCACATTCCTTAAGGGCTTACCACAACGGTGACAGCTGGCCAAGTGGAGTCAAGGGCTGACTTATCTGTCACTCTCTTTAAACCTTTGTACCCTATCTAGCTAAATCAAATCTCCCACCATCACGTATGTGTGGGACACGTTGCCAAGTACATACACCATGTGCTACTTCTGCATTCCCCATAGAGGAGCCAACAGTGCCCAAGGTGCTGAAGGGGTTTTGCACTTTGGCTAGAGATAAAAATAGGATGTTGTCACTTTAAGCAGATGAAAGCCCGGCTCTCGAGCAGCGAGCCTCATGCTCTGCTACACAATTACAGGTACTCGGACCTGTCTAGCACCCCTTCAAGAGCACTCTAGGGCTGGCCTGTCAATGGCGTGCGGAAAGCTATTTGTCTGTTGCTATCAGTGGCGGGTGGAACAGAGTGAGCCACTGATGAGCGCTGAATATAGACGGAAAGTAACTGGCACTCACGGGCAATCGCAAACAATGCTCGATCCAGCAGGGTTGACAGGACTACAATTTCGAGCGAGGAGAAAGCTATTCTGACCAACGGTACTAAGTGAGCTAATAAAAGGTGTCAAAGGGGTTTGGGAATTAGCCCTGACAAGTCAAATTGGTCTTCTGTGGCGAGAAGGATTTGTATTTGTGTGTGGGTACTGATGCAACACAAAGTTTTATGGAAGGTGCGAGTAAACAATAGGTGTTTTTATTTCATAGTCATTATAACTGTGCCCTTTTGTACACGGTTCCAGCGGTGCGAACGCAAGACATTGTAGTTCTTAGAACTCTGTGTATATGGCCTTTTTTTAAGCTCTTACTTCAAGGTAGGTACTTTTCTCAGCATATAGGGTGCTGAGTGCCCTAAGGATGTGTGTACGTTGTGGGCACCTACCATTTCTAAATATACTTATACACTGGTAGCCAAAAGAGAGACGGACATTCACGCTGAAAGTGGAAGAAAAAATAACAATGAAAAAAAACCCTGAAAAACGGACCGACTGAGGTTCAGGCTTTACTGAGCCTACATGCAATGGAGGAGATCCAACACGATGGAGTCATCTAAGCAAAATTCGTGTGGCTTACGTCACTTCTGGTGGTGCGAATGCAAACAAAAATGGCCAAAGAACAAATACGGAGGGTTTAGATCCTCCCTAATTAGTACCTAGAACTGTTTGGTGCGAAAGCAAATAACTTCTGCTTCGCTCCGAAGTCAGGGAGTTAGAAGAAAACTACACAAGAGCAGCCTTTGGCCAGACATTTACCGAAGTCTGTCATCAACTACCCTTATTGATAAATGTAATGCTGTTTTGAATTGGGGTAACAAAGGTGTCAGTAACTGACCTAGCTCCACAAGTGCCCCATATAACCAGTGCAAACGAGTTGCTACCTGGTTCTCCCCGAGTACAAGGAGGCGTGTTGAAAGTTCTCCTTGTCCAAATAGCAGGTCTGTTGGAGAACACCAGTGCTGGAGTACTCCATTAAGTCGGACATGTGTGTGTCAATGTTTACAAACAAAATACAAGCGCTTGCACGAGCGTGGGACACCCTCTGGGTACAATCTCTCTAAATGGCGGGGTGGAGCCGGTCTGGTGTTCAGCCCTCACTTATAGTCACTCTGTGGTTCTCTGTTGACGTGGGCTGCATGCGCTCACCTCACACAGCAAGTGCGTTTGCTTTGGCTTGTACTTAGAAGGGCCATCCAGCAGTTAGCAAACACTTACTCTCCTTGTATAAATCAATGATCAGCGTGTCGGTCTCGGCCGAGTGCAAAGCAGCTCAGTCTGGGACTCTACAGGCAAGCAGGGGAGGAGGACTTCCTTCACCCGGGCCACAACAGGTGAGGAACTTGGCTCGGCCCATGATCAGCTCTGTGTGGGGCAGCTAATCGAAATGACAATGCAGCCTTCAAAGCTGGGTTTCCACCTGCCACCACGGCTGTCTACAGGTATCGGGCTTCAACCCGACTGCAGAAAATCAGCACCGCGCATCGTCTAAGATGCATAACACAGGGAGGGAGGGGTGGGCGAGCATCTTTGATGCCGTGACGAGTTTTCTCGCCATTGGAAACCCATCCTTGGCCTGGAGGGTCCGGTAGTGTGGACCGAGTAACAGAGCTACCACTACCAGAATGTCCTGAAAGAGGGCTGCACAATGACAGGGGGAATGGAAGTCACCCTCCTCCTTCACTTTCGAGCAGACTTCAGCTCAGACTGGATTAACTATTCAAGCACCTACATGTCAAAGCTGCAAAACTGGCCAGTCGATTAACCTGTTTACACGGGACCGACCCTCCTACATGCTCGGTCCCACTGCCTTCCACCCCATGCCCCTTTTTGCCCGGCAGATAAGTGGCTGAAGGCAGAAGAGTACGAAGCATTACGAATGGCTGGCACGCCAACACAGATGGAGGACTCTGATGGATCGCCTGCTCTTCTGCTCCTCCCTGAAGCTATTAACCTTCAGGACTGGGAGGATGGTGAGGGAGTGTAGACTAAACTAGCACCCACCCGTTGCGATGATTAAACTAACTCAGCGCTACACTCTTACCAAATGATTATCTGGAGCATGAAGCCAAGTGACAGACTGAAATAATGCACATGTACACACCTTGGATGTAGCAGGTTGGACCCCCATTTTCCCTGAAGAACGAACATAATGCTTCATGGAATATATTCAACAAATATTGGAACCCTTTCTCAGAGATTTTGGTCCATATCGACATGATAGCATCACCACATCATAAAAAGGTGCTGGTGATGTGGGACTGTGGTAGCCTAGTGCTTAAGGTCCTGGACTATGGACCAGAAGGTCCAGGGTTCAAATCCCACCTCTGCCAAGTTGCCACTGTTGGGTCCAACCCACAATTGCTTGGATTGTAAGACTGTATCATTGTAAGTCACTCTGGATAAGGGCGTCTGCTAAATGCTGTAAATGTAAATATTACTAAACACTTGACAAAGACGAGACACATCCATGCTTTCATGTTGTTTACGCCAAATTCTGACCCTACCATCCAAATTTCGCAGCACAAATTGAGACTCATCAGACCAGACAAAGTTTCCTCAGTCTTCTGTTGTCCATTTGTGGTGAGCCCAGGTGCATTGCAAACACAGCTAGCTGTTCTTAGCAGACAGGAGCAGCACCCGGTATGGTCTTCTGCTTCTGTAGCCCATCTGTTTCAAGGTTCACTGTTGTGTGTTCAGAGATGCTCTTCTGCATAACTTGGTCTGAATCCCATGCTTTACCAGTCAGGCTATTCTCCTCTGATCTCTGGTATCAAAAAGGCATTTGTGCCCAGAGATGTCCCTGATATTAAATCTTTTTCGGACCATTCTCTGTAAACCTTAGAGACGACCATGTGTGAAAATCCCAGTAGATCTTCAGCTTTGCCTCGCACCAACAACCACACCACGTTCAAAGTCGCTTAAGTCATCTTTCTTCCCCATTGCTTGGTTTGAACTTCAGCAGGTCATCTTGACCATGTCTACATAACTAAATGCGCTGAGCTTCAGCCATGTGATCAGCTGACTAGATATTTGTGTGAACAAGCAGCTGAACAGGAGGTGGTCAGTGAGTGCATAAAAGCAACATTTCTGCAAATAGTTCAGAAGGTTCAACCGGAGCAGATGAATCGTGTAAGTACGCGGACTTTTGGCAAGGACTCGACCAGAAAATGGGAATTTACAACAGAGTCTAATGGATAGGAGAGATGCGTCTTAAATGTGCTGACATATCGGAGTCTGGGCAGACTCCTCTCGCTTTAGTCATCAAGATACCAGGTCCGTCCTGCCAAACACCTTGTTTTAATCTTATCAAAACGGTCCGAGCACCCAGGCATGTGGTGTTAGCTCGGAAAAGGCAGAAAGGAAAAAAAGGGAGGAACTTGTTTATGTAGGTATGACTGTAAATCACAGATTATCATATCTACAGAGCACTCCAGTCCTCATACAGGTGTGACTGGGGTGACCAACCACACACACATACACATCTGAGATACTGTCTGCGAGTCAGAATGGCATCAAAGGCCCACTTACCTGTTTGTGCATTTCAATGTTCAGCCCATAGGACATCTCATAGTACTGAAAAGAAAGGAAAAAGAAGAAAGGAAAAAAAACATTCATTTTTCTCGCTTCCCACTCAGCACTTCCCAACATCATCAAATATTCGCACTGCACATCAGAGAGACGTGGGGTGTCTGGGTAGAGAAAAAGGGAGCTTTTGATGAACACTTCAAACTCTAGCATTTCAAATCGCGTTCCTTCCTTCCCTCCCATGCACCTCGCAACTGAGCCAAGTCTGAACGAGAGGAAAGCCGAATTCAAGTAGGGCTCCGATTAACGTTTATTAGTTTTATTTCACATCAGCATCAAAGGCTAAATTCACCACACATGCAAGGTTATAGCAACACTAGTCATGGGCCAATTTAGAGTGACCAGTCAACCTAATGCTTTGGAACCTGGGAAGAAACCAGAGCACCTGGAGTAAACCCACAAGGACACGAGGACAATATGCAAACTCCACACAGGCAGAAATCAGGATAGGGCTCTGATTAAAAGAAACAACTTCTCTGCCTTTTGCGAGAACTCTTCTACCAGCAGAGCCAGTTAGCACTGGGGGTGGGGTGATTTCTCCTGGCGTTTACCTAACCTTTCCTCTTTTCTATCAGTCCGACAAGCTTCTTAACGTGAGCGGAATGTTTAACCAGCCTCGCTGGGTGTTGCTTAAAGTCATTCTTGGTGCGTTTACCCAAGATAAGAGAATACACTTCCACGGTTGACCTTGTGCAATGACACCACGTCGAGCCGCCGGTTTTTCCCTCTGCTAATCATAAAACCCCAGCTCAGACGGGCTTCCGATCTGCCAACGCGCCCACGAATCTGGGGGCTTTTCTGGTCGTGTCAATGATTAAACCTGCATGTTAGACTAACGCTGATTTTTTAAAGGGTCGAGCTGCTTATTTGTGCGTCAAATCTCATTATCAGGAGACTGTACGTTTTGCGCCGTGATCGAGCATTTTCCCACAGCCGCCCCTGGCCCTACTCCATCACCCCTCACCTAATTTACAGCCATGCATTTGTCTGAGAGCGGTGTCTCCTTGGAGAATAATCAGATCCCCGCACAGAGGGAGGCGGATAGAGGGGAAGAGGCGGGGGGAATCAGAGCGAGGCGGGGGAGACAGGGGGGAAAAGGGGGGGGTACAATGCTATGGTCATTGACCCCTGTGGCTAAGCGATGGCGAATAATGGAGCCCGGGGCTCAGAGCAGTCACTCAGAGCCCTTTAATAAAGCCAGAGGCACCGGGTGAGGTTTCTCCCTGTACGCAGAGGGCCAAACATACAAACACAGGTATGAAGCAAGCACGCCACCCTCACATACACTCCAGAAATACAAGCATAATTGCAGCTTAGACTGTGCAGCGCAGCTTACCATGACATAGTGGCGCTGCATTTCTGTCTTCTCGTTGGCCAGTTTGTCATACTCCACCTTCAGACTGAAACAGAAGGAAAAAAATGAATTGCAGGGTTGTTTTATACTCCTAACCATGCTCGCAGTTAGGTTAATCTCTCTCTCGCTGCCACCATCGGGAGCAAAACAGAGCGCCATTTTGCACAACGGCTGATAGACCTTAACAAAGCATGCATTATTGATGAGACCCGTTAAGAGTTTTCTCGTGCACAAAGCCCGAGCCTTTTTTTTTATTATTATTATTTTTTACTGTCCCAAAGCTTTAGGTTATTACCTGTGATACTGGGCCTGCAGGAACTGAAATTCATCCTTGATCCTGTCGCACGACTCCGCCACTGTGAATTTAAATCCCGGCTGACCGGGCTGGTGGGGCGCCTGAAAGACAGCCAGCGCATCAATCAAACTCAATTACATCCCGCGAGGACCGGATTTGTTTCCCGGCAAACGCGGAGCGAGGCTCTAAACGCGTTCCGCGCCTGCCGAGAGCACCTCTAATATTTCCCTGAACACGCCTGACATTTTTCTCCCCCTCCGGTGACATCTGGGCGATGGCAGCCGCTGTTTTTAAAGCCTCACATAAGCACCAGGCAGAGGAGCGGGGTCACCTCGCTCGGATGCGCCTGAGCGTGCCAAGCAGGGCCTTGCCTCCCCTCCCTCTGCTAGTCTAACCAGATGCTCTCTTTAAAAAAAAAAAAAAAAAAAAAAAAAAATGACCTCAGTCTAGTAAACAAACATGACTTCCCCAGGGGCAAACTGATTCTTCTAAAGGAATTCTCTATGCAAGGCTGGCTGCATTTTTCATCCTACCTCCATTTCCCTTCCCAACATAAATAAGACACACAGGACAAAGTGGTCCAGCTCGCAAAGGATGCAGATGCAGCAAATCAGGGTATCAGTAACAAGACGTGCCACTTACCGGATGCCGGCCCTGTGGATACATCTTGAAATGTATCCTTTATTCCTTGAAGGCTCGCTTTGCTGGATGGAGGTGATCCAGGGTAACTCAACACATCGGCCAGCGTTTAAACGGGGGGTGGGGGGTGTAAACACACCCCAATCGCCCGGCTCGCTCTCGGATCTGCTCGAACCCTTTCACCTTTTCCAGGTGCATAACAAAAACACAAGCAAACAACAACGTAAGCATCACACAAGAGCTAGGGGATGTGGGCAGCAACGCTGCGCCGTGATTACAGTGGTCATATGGAATGCATAATCACACATTGGACGGCTCGGACCGACAGCCACAATTAACTTCTGTGGAGTCTCCGAGACGGCTCAGAGTGGCCACACAAGAAAATGGAGAGATTTGTGCGCACAAAAAGTGTGTGATTTTTGCAGTCCCAACAAGCAGGTTCCCATCAAGTCTGGATTAGTTGGAAGTTAAATATAGGTCAGGTGACACTAATGAGGGCTACCTAGAGTAATAAAAACGTCCCGAACACACAGTTTGCCAACGATTACAATTAGGCAAGCAGCGTTACACAACCTCCATAAACTGAACAAGAGCTGTAAAGTCTGACCACAAAACCCCGCTACTAGTCACAAAGCGCGCTGGCTTTTTCCTTCTTTGTTTAGCCGTTAATTGCTCACACACCTTACCATCCTTACATTACGAAAGCAACCGGGCTGGAATAACCGCAAACAGAACTAGAAAGATTTAGACTTGGTCTCACTTGTCTGTGCGACTCTGATCAACTCTGGCGGGCGAAAAAAACAGTCGCTTGTTAGAAGCTAAGCTAACCTGGTCGCCACGTACCTGCCTTGGCGTCTCCAAACGTCCGCTCGGTGCTTTCAAGCAGCGAAAATCAATTTTAAACGCGAGTCCAGCACCGGGCTCGAAGGCATTTACCCCGCTGAATATCTGTCTTCCTGATGATGACTAAATAGAGAAAGCAAACATCTCCGCTTTGTGATCTCGTCCGTCTACGCGGAGACTTGACTTGTTTCTTGCTCCCGTAGATCCGGATGGCCACGGGATCACAAACCTTCACTCCCAAAACTCCGCGTGTCCAACCAAAAAGCCAACAAGAAGAAAGGACGTCGGCGTAAATCCCAATAAATCGGGCCAAACCGTACTTCCGATTTATGAAGCGCGTTGAGGAAAGGTTAGAAGTGGAAGCCTGTATTCCGAGCTCACGTTTCCTCTCCGTCCAGCGTCGCTGCCCTGTGCCACACACAGACCGACTACTGACACCAGGGCTGAACTGCCGCGAAAGCGCCGCTCCCCGGCCAATCAGAGGCGCCGGCACGGAGTCACAACGGCTCGTCCAATCGCGGCCTCGAATCCCCACGTGGGAACGTCAGGTCGGCCGGTGACGTCAGTCCTCGCCATTTTAGATCAGAACAGGTAGCTTGCTAAACATCACTAATCATTTTGAGCTGTATCGGCGGGTGTTCCTGCACCGGAGCAGCCCTGATTATTTCTTTATTAGGATAAACCGAGACTGGAGCCCGGGCGTTAATTTATGCCATAGAACGGCATTCGGGAGTAAGGGCAGTTATTACTACGCGCTGCTAATTGAAATTAGAATCTTTCGCAGCAACGTATATTTTCAAAGAACAGATAAGCACGATGAAAGCGAAAGACATCAAAGCAGCTTCGCTCTGTAAGATGTCTGCAAACTACAAAAACAACAACAAAGCACCGACATTAATATTACAATCCTCTGTTATTTAGTGAAAGATAACCCTAACCTACGAGACGTGTTCGGTTTAGTCGTGGGTCGAATAATGACACGTGATTTCAAAACCGTCCTAATACTATCGGCGCGTCTCGTCTCAATCACGTCCCTCATGCATGGCAATATATAGGCTGATTTCTGCACTGGTGCTCTTTTTTTGGAGGGGGGGGGGGTCCGGACTCTTTAGGATGCATATGAGACAGAATACGAGCCATCGCGTAGACAGGCAGGACCGCTGGAGTTGGAAATGAGATTGTTCGGGTCTGCTCCCTCCCTGTGAACGGCCGCCATGTCTGAGTCGGGCGCAGGAGGAATAACAGCCTATCCGGGGGTTGGCTGCTTCGATGCACCCACGTGGGCTTGCTCTGCGGCTTTACACCTCGCCAGCCAATCAGAGCGCGGCTCGCTTGAGCGCTCGACGGCGATTGGACGCCGCCTTTCGAGCCTGTCATTCAAGCAGCTTTGTTGTCAATCAATACCACGCGGGGTCAAGCGCTGACAAATGCCTGTGCTTCTCGGTCTTCTGCTGGTGAATAGCGCCTGGAATGGCTGCTTAATTAGCTTCCAATGGCTTTTCTTTCCAGTTCAAACAATCTGTTACTACCACGTGGTAATGAGAGCCTTACATAAAACAAAGGAACAAAGCGGCGGGCAAACACTTACTAGCATTTTCATCAGGCCGAGTTTCTGTCACTCCGTATTAGTCGTACACATTAATCGATAAAGTCATATATACACCGGTTTTATGGTCAATTGTAGTGACAGATAAGAATTAGAGTCATTTGCTTTGTAGGTTAAAGCAAAGCTCACCATCTGCAGTTAACCGATCTTATTAAACCCCGACCCCTGTTTTGTTAGCATGTATAACAAAAATAACAATGCTAATTAAACTGTTGGGGCATTACCCCTCTGTTTACAGCAAAACACGAATTTCAGAATGCTCCATAAAGCCATATTGCATTAAATAATATAGTTTTATATGCAAATGCAGGTTGCATCATCAGACCCACTTTTACTGGGGTACATGCCCCACTAAAATGATTATAAATTTACCCTGGATTGCTGAGCAGGACTACGGGATATGGCACTACATTTCCCATAATGCACTAACAGCTTGAGCGGCTAACACTTCCAGTCAGAGCCAGTTTTAGTTTTTTCCCCTTGTGCAGTAATGGACGTCCATTATTCCATTACTATATTCAAAAGAAAGGCAGCCACACTTTTGCACGTAATGATAAGTAACAATATGGTTAGTTAATGCAATTAATAAAAGCCTTCAGTTTTATTTAGTGCATCACAGGATTTTATGCACAGCTGTGCCCCTATGACTGATTGGCCAGCAGAGGGGTAGCTGTACCCGTCTAAATTCTGCATGTGCCCCAGTACGACACGCAGTCTAGAAACACAAACAGATCCAAAGCTGCAGCTATTTTTTTATGTGTTAGATAACCATCTTACTCAGTCACTGGTTCTGTAACCTGGGTTGATCGTGGGGACACTATCTTTATATAACAGTGACTGCCAAAGCAAGATATTCCAACCTATCCACACTTTCATTTCCATCTGTCTGCCGTACCAACAACACACACAACCAGGCCGTAGAAACAGGACAGTCTAGGTATCGTGGATTTCCTGATTTCTTAATAGTGCAAGTTGTTATGCTTAATGGACATAACAGGTTGCAGAAGTGAAGTGTTCCAGGGTTGCGGTAGCAAACCAGCAATGTCAGACACTAATTCACATGACAGGTTTTTGCACTTGGCTTAGGCCTGAGACTTTTGATTGTGTCCATTCTTGTTATAGTAAAATGAGGAGGTGTTTTTTTTTTCGCTTTTCAGGGCCATTCCGTTGGATGAGAAAGAAGCTGTGTGTGTGTGTGTGTGTGTGTGTGTGTGCGTGCTCACCAGGACTGGCAGCCTAATCTCTCCCAGGCAACCCCCTCCAGCCATCTGAAAAGAAAGTGCTTGGATTTAGTACAACAAAAGGCCTAACCTCAGAGAGGGGGAGAGGGCCAGGGCCCATCCGCCCACGCAGACCTCACTCGCTGTTTATTTATACGGAAACCCCAGCCGCTGTGAACCTCCCACCCCCAGGATTTACACATGCCGCTATTTGCAGAGGTGCTTTTAATTCTTCACAGGACAAGGGATCGCCCTCTCCACTTTCAACCCAAGTCCCGGCCGTTTCCCACACACCCACTTGGTTCCCTTCACACACACACACACACACGCATCACAGATGATCGCAAATGACTAAAACAAGCAGTGCTCAAACGTAGGAGTAACTGGGGGAGTCCAGTTTTTCAGGTATTAATGTGTGCCCTGATGTTGTTAGCACTCGTGTGAGAAAGCACTCAGTACATGACTTCGCCCCGTCAGGGTACAGCCAGGGGCAAAGTTACAATCTCGACTGATAAGGAGGCTGTAATCCTGTTGCACTCGATTTAGTGTTTAGATACTGAAAATGAGGGGCAGGTATTTACAGTCATCTGATTACTACTGTACGTGCATTCTTTTTGAACGACGACAGGAATGCAAACCCACATCCACACACAGGCCATTTTATTAAATACATCTTGCTAGTCACGGGTTGGACCAGCTTTTACCTTCAGAACTTCAGATTTGTTCGTGGCATAGATGCATCAAGGTCCTGGAAACAATCATCATAGATTTTGGTCCATGTTGACATGATAGGATCACGCAGTTGCTGCATATTTGTCGGCTGCACATCCATGATGCAAATCAAGTCAAGTCAGATTTATTTCTATAGCGATTTTAGAATGGAGCATTGTCTCAAAGCAACTTTACCTGTTTAGATTATCTCCTAATATCTACGTCCAATCCCAAATTGAGCAAGCCTAGGGCGACAGTGGCAAGGAAAAACTCCCTAATTGTTATGAGGAAAAAACCTTGGGAGGACCAAGACTCAAAAAGGGACCCAACCTCCTTAGATGATAAATCTAAGAATGAAACTAAAGTCATGTGAAATGTCCCATTCCACCACATCCCAGACATGCTCTATTGGATTGAGATCTGGTAACTGTGGAGGCCCCGAGTACCCTCGTCTGCTGTTGTAGCCCATCTGCTTCAAGGTTCAAGAGATGCTCGTCTGCATCCCTTGGTGGTATTGAGTGGTTATTTGAGTTACTGTTGCCTTTCTATGAGCTCGAATCAGTATGGCCATTCTCCTCTGCTCTCTGGCATCAACAAGGGAACTGCCACTCACCAGATATTTTCGTTTTTGTTTCCAAATCATTCTCTGTAAAGCCTAGAGATGTTGCTGCCATATGATTGGATGATTAGATATTTGCATGAACGAGCAGTTGAACAGGTGTATCTAATTAAATGGCCAGGGGGTGTATGAGTAATGCACTCTCTGTGCAGACAATCAAGCAGAAAATATGGGTCTTATTTTCAAAATGGATGGGTTTCAAGCCATATATCCATCTCCTGGATACTCAGGCGCTTTCTGGTCTGAGCCCATAGCCAGGCAAGCATATACACACACACATTCCAGCCCCCACAATGGGCCCAGTGTGTGGCAGAAGGGTATGAATGGTCGACAGTGTATCAGGGTGACTCAACAGTCTGTAATCAATGCAAACAGGATGAAAGGCCTTATCAAAAGGGACAAATGCAGACATGAACAGTGTCACCAAACAAAAAGGAACGGAGCCATTGGCAGGGGCTCGGGGCCAGCCACAATGCCAACAGGCAGGGGGAAAGAGAGCCAATTACTACTATGAAATTCTCATTCTCAAAGATCAACAGCCACTCTGTGATATCTTTAAAACTCAAGTATTGTTATCAGCACTGTGTGCTTGAAACTACGGGAGCTACAAAGTAGTACATGGGTGGTACATTTTGGGTGTTGTGACACTGTAGTACTTCCCGCATGGCTTCTGATCATTTAATGCTAATTATAGGCCAAAATTAAAATGGACATATCCTAAACCAACTCAACCACCATTCAAAGATAAATAAAACTTTTGGGGTCATGCAATATTTATTTATTTTTCACTTTTTATGCCTGTCCTCCCCATGTCTGTGTGGGTTTGCTCCCACAATTCCAAGACATGCATCAGGTAAATTGGTCACTCTAAATTGCTCCAGTGTGAGTGTGTCTGGCTTGCGTCAATATAATCTTGCTCCTGTCATGAATAGCTATTGATGCTGGTATGACATTAAATAAGTAAATAAAGAGACAAATAGATTTATATTTTAAGCCCCCTTTATTCATCAGGGTCAAAGGGGCTCCGTTCCCTATTTATTGGGCACATCAACATCAAACAACATGTCAAACCTTGAAGCAGATGGGCTTCTGCGACAGAAGACCACACCAGTGGCCACTCCTGTCAGCTAAGAAAAGATAACTGAAATTACATTTCGCAGAGACTCATCAAAAGTGAACAATAGAAGATTGGAATAATGTTGCCTGGTCTGATGAGTCTAGATTTCTGCTGCAGCATTCGTATGGCAAGGTCAGAATTTGGCATAACATGAAAGCTTAGATCCATCCTGCCTTGTATCAACTGTTCAGAGTGCTGCCGGTGGCGTAATGGTATGGGGGTTAATTTCTTGGTATACTTTGGGCCCCTTAATAGCAATTAAGCATCGTTTAAAAGCCACAGCCTACCAAAGTATTGTTGCTTACCATGTCCATCCCATTATGACCATAGCGTACCATGTTTTGATGGCTACTTCCAGCAGGATAACGCACCATGTCACAAATCAAATCATCTCAAACTGTTTTTTTGAAAATGCCGATGAGTTCACTGTAGTCAAATGGCCCCCGCAGTCACCAGATCTCAATCCAATAGAGTATATTTGGGATGTTGTGGAACAGGAAATTCGCTTCATGGATGGGCAACCGACAAATCTGCAGCAGCTGTGTGATGCTATCTTGTGAATGTGGACCAAAATAACTGGGGAATGTGTCCAGCACCTTGTTGAATCTATACCATGAAGAATTGAGGCAGTTCTGAAGTAAAAAGGGTGTCCGACCTGGTACGCGCTTTAAGAGCATGCTTGCCCGATAGTTGATGTCTGTGGGCGTTGGTAATCAGTTAAATATAACTGAAAATCACATTATTGAATAGCATCTCTTAATATCAGTATCACATCTATAGGGTAAACCCTTCAAAGGCACAGTTGCATATCAGACGTCTGTGGGAATAAAGAGCTAGTAAGTTCCTCCTGAAGCTTCTCAGCTACAATGACCTCCGAACTGCTGGGTCAGAAAAATCAATAGCCCTGATAATGGTCACACATGTGCCCTGCACACAGCCTGTCCCCACTGTTCCTCGACTAATATTTCATTGCTGGTCAGATGGTCATTTTTCTCCCATTCAATGAATCCACTATGATTATATTTGTGCCCTGGTTAACAATACTCAGGCCCCAACAATACAAAAAAAGCTACAATGAGGCCTGCTTGGAGAACAGAGCACCATTAATGACTATTGTGTGCTGCTCCTGACTCATCTGTCAAGAGGCTTGTACGCTCCCATTTACAAACTCTCTCCTCCTCCATAATGGTAACGTCATCATCGAGTCTGCTCAGGCTGCCAGCCTGTATGATATCAAGCCCTTGAAGACTGACCTCCTGTCAGCTATTCTTTCGCTAGTGAAAGGTACTGAAAGACCGTCTGGTACTCCTGCTGATTAGTAGTCCATTAATTCTGCGCATCCACAATCAACACAGCCTTAGGCTAATATGCAGAGCAGAGAAAATGACAACACTTGAGATGGATGTAATGAGCTGCTTTTCCCTCTTCACTAAAAGATTTGTTTGTCATTCAGGTGGACGGTGTGCATGCGGCTTTCTGCCAGCCTCGTTCATTCTGGACGGCGGAGGTGAGAAAAGACGGATGTCCACACAGTCACATTTGCCCAGTGCTGGCATGCTTGCTCAAGCTAAGAAGGAGCCGTTTTCACGGCGCTGTTAGGTAATTGACAGAGCCACTTTTATTCAGCGTTTAGCCTACATCAATTTTCGCAATGAGCTGCTAAAGTTCCCAGAGCCATCCCTTTGAACTCCCTGAGCATAAAACCACGGTCTGTCTCGCCTCGCCTTTCCTCTCCCTCTCATTAACATGGGGGAGATTACTCACTGGAAGGCAGCGCCTAATAGGGCATTGTGCTGTCATCATTCTTCACTGATCAACAGCCAGCTCTCTCACATGTCTAGCACAACTTTCCCCCTTACTGCAAACACCAGCACACAGTGTGCGTCTCCTCAAAGAGGTGTGAATTGCTGTAGTTAAACAAGGCTACACCTAAAACTAACCCTTACCTTTGTACGTCAAATAAAATTGTATGAGCGGCCAACTGTCCACAGATATGGAAGACTTTGGACAAACTATCATTATTTGGACACTTGGCTAACATAGGTCAAATAAAAGCCACACTCACTGTCCATTTTATTATGGTTGGACCCACGTTTCCATTCAGTACTGCCTTAATTCTTTATAGCATAGCTTCAACAAGGTGCTGGACACATCCCTCAGAGATTTTGGTTCCTATTGACATGATAGCATCACACAGTTGCCGCAGATTTGTGATGCAAATCTCCCATTCCACGACATCCCAAAAGTGTTCTACTGAGATCTTTCCATTTAAGTGCAGTGAACTCATTGTCATGTCCAGTAAACAAGTTTGAGATGATTGGACGTTTGTGACATTATCCTGCTGGAAGTAGCCATCAGAAGATGGTACACTGTGGTCATTAAGGGGTGCACATGGTCAGTAACAATACTCAGGTAGGCTGTGGCATTAAACAATGCTCAACTGGTATTATGGGGCTCAAAGTCTGCCAAAAGTATCCCCCACACCATTACACATTATTGGTTGTTTACACCAAATTTTGACCCTAATATCCAAATGTCGCAGCAGAAATCAGGACTCGTCAGACCAGGCAACGTTATTCTAATCTCTGTCTAATTTTGGTGACAGGAGCAGCACTCTGGTCTTTTGCTGCTGTAGCCCATCTGTGTCAAGGTTTGGTGTGATTGGCTGATTAGATATGTGTGTTAATGAGCAGTTGAACAGGTATTCCTAATAAAAATGGCCAGTGAGCATATATGGATGTTTTCTACTTTGGATCCATAAATCTTAATGAGGTCCAGATGTAACTGTTGCTATAGGACAGACAGCACAATGGGTCATAAAGTTTCACCACACCTTTGAAAAGCTTCTAGCACAAGAGGGAGAGGGGAGAAGCATTGTTAAGTTAGGCATACGGCAGGAAAAAGCTCAAAGGAGCGGTCGGTAGTCACTTTGAATTTGTGTGTCAGTTAGTAGCTTCTGGATAAACTATTTGGCAACTGACAGACAAACACTGGTTAAAATAATTTTGGCATAGTCCAGTGAGAGTCTACCTTCCAGTTGATAATTAGCATTGTTACACATTATACACAACACTATGATTTATTGTTTTAAAAGCTTTCCGTGTTCTCAAAGATTAAGCAGATTCTAATTAGTCTCTCTCTCTCTCTCTCTCTCTCTCTCTCTCTCTCTCTCTCATTTTTCCACCACAAATTAGAATTAGCTGCTGTACATCTCCAATGCCCTAAGGTCCAGCCACAGCAGTTGTAGAAAATCATTGGAGCGTGATTGATGTAGGAATCATGAGTGACATATGAATCTAAGCAAAGCTAATTGTCTGACAGATTTTTGACTGTTTGTGAGCTACCAGCTGCTATGAGAAAGACAGAAATAGAGAAAGAGAGAGAGACAGAGAGAGAGAGAACTCACATTACAGGAAAACACTGATGTACATTATTTTGTAGATCACTTCATGACTGCATTGAGATCTGTAACCATGGGAACTGAAAGCCTAAAGGATTGTGGGTCAATCACAGTGAGAGTTGCCTGGGCAGATTGCGGGGCAGTCGTCAGTCTGCAGCTGAGAATGCCGGCCTAAGGGCAAAGCTGCAGGTGGCCTCTGAGGTCATCATGTCATCTCTGTGCCAGATACTCCAGCGGAGCCTTAAGGCCAAAACATGTAGGCACAAAGTAGATGGATTTCTGTTCACACCTGTCAGCCGTGGAGACGACTGTCTTGCTTTTGTAAGAGAAATAGCAATGCTGGTAACTAACAATAGGGTGCAATAAGAGAGTGTCAGCATGCGTATTCAAAGTAGTAGTACACCACCTACCCCCAGTGCCAAGAAGGAGGCCCTGGCACAGCTTGCAGTCTCAAACATCTCCTTCCTTTACAAAAGCAACACCTCCTTCAATTAAACGTTTAGTGTTTTCATGACTCCTCTCTTATTATCTCCTGTTTTCTGTGTGAGACTGCTTATCAAAGCCGGGCAGGTCTGCACATCTGCCCAGTTTCTATTTCTTACGCCCTTGTTACTCACTGTGGTACACCACAGCAAACCTCTACCATCCTCATTCATTTATACACAGTCAGAACTATTCAATACTGCAATGTTGGCAGCAATGTTGGTTGCTACTGTTATGACTTTCATAAACTGGGTCACACTTGAGTGTTTAGTGTAAAGAGCGTAAATGGAGTGTGTTGAAGAGGTGTTGGAGCTCAGTTCACAGGTGTTAGGGCTCAGTTTCAGGTCCTGGAGCTCAGCTGTACCTAGCTCAGGCACAAATTAATCCCTGCGAGAAAAGCACAATTTGCTGAATATTGATCAAACACAATTTTTGGGCAGCGATGGTCTAATAACATGTTTTGTTGTCATGCCATTCAAAATTCCCTGGCTATCACAATATATTACCATAATTCACCATTATTTTAATGTACAACTGATGCACACTACATTCACATAGATATTCCATAATGCATAACGATTGGCATACCAATCAGCATTCTAGATTAGACAGACCCTATGTGACATAGACTACATGGTGACAAACTGGTGTCTCCATAAAGATTTTGTTCGCTTCTGAATTTACTGATGATGGCAGAGGAAATGAATACGAATGTAAAAGTTACCCAGTGCAAGTTACGCTTGCGCTCACTCAAATGACGCCTTAAGATGTTCAAGAACCAAGAGTCAGTGTTTCACGCGCTCATGTTTATTGATAATAATAGAACACTGTTAGAGGTGTGTAATTTTCTACCATTACATCCTGACTGCATATATTTAAAATCATCGTTGAAGTGTTTTAATTTGTAATGTCCTGTAGTGGTAACACTAGCATACGTAAACAACATAGACTTTCAAGTGCTGTCTGAATTCTGTGCTGACGTCTCCCTTACTAGTGCTCTAAATACTGTTATAAATAGAAGAGTCTAATTAGTGACCAGGGAACGAGTGAGTAAGGGAACAATTTCAGACACAGCTCGCGTGTTAGTCAGCTCCAGGTTCTAGGCTAATTAGCTTGAAAGAAAACTAACATGTACTGAAGCAATTCATTCTAAAACACCATTATCAAATTTTATGCTTTTAGTAAAAACTATGTCTCACAATTCCTAGCATCGCTGGATTTAGCACTTGGGCAAGCTCCCTCTGTTAACAGTCGTCTTCTATAAGCTTCATGAGTTTGTACTAATACAGCACAAGTAATCTGAGACACTCATCAATAAAGCCTCTCTCCAGATCCCCCAGGGTCCACTCTTTGTGGACTTTCTACAGGTTTCAACAGGGTTTAAGTCACCAAAACCTGGAATGGCCAAGTCAAAAGTTGGATTCTGTGGTCAATGAACCATTTTTGTTTGTGGTTTGAAATGAATCACTGTCCTGCTGGAAGATATGGCCAGATATGACATGGCCCAGTTGTAACCTCCTGGCAGGGGAAGTAAGATTTTCATTTAAAATCTCCTGGTAATTCATAGCGTGCGTGATGCAATGTATCCAAAATCACAGATCCTTCACAACATGTAACAGTGAGGATTATATTCGTTTCTCCATAATCATTCTTCCTGTCATGCCAAACCACTTTGCATGTTGTTTTTTAACAGAAAGCCCCATTTTTGGCACATCGGACCACAGAACCCAGATCAAGTGAAAGTTCCAGTAGTGCCTAGCAAAAGGACCTTGCATTTGTATTTAAATGAAAGAAATAGGTTCCAAATTGTTTAATTGTAGATTTGGAGGCTTGGTGACCCCAAAGTGCTACCATTGTGTGCAAATCACCAACCATGCATCTCCTAGGAGGATTTGTTGCCTCCCTAACCACTGTGCATGGCTATAAAATACATGTGCTACCCCGCCCAGACAGCTTCATCACAGCTTGTTTTAAATTTGTTTAATTATTGGTTTAACAGTGGATACGGGCATTTCCAAGTGTGTAGCAAGTTTTGTATCCCATGTCTGGATTATAAAGGTCAACACATTTTATTGTAGTTTATTTTTGTATTATACAATCTTCCCCAGAATTGAAGAATTCCCCAGAATCGTTCACTTTTATACTTCGTGAATCAGGAAGTCACGGGTAACTGCTTCCTAAATACTCAGATGAATTTTGTACAGTAACATAAAAATGAGAGCATGCTTCAGTTACATTTTGTCTCATTACGTAAAACGTGTAGGCGAACCCTGAATTGTGTCTAATAGGCATGACTGAACCAGATGGAGGAAATGGTTCTGTCACTATCATTGTGGACCCAGATATTTTCACAGTGATATGAACATTGCTATTTAATGGTAAATTATTTATGCTAATGAGCATTTGTTGTTATAATTAGGGCACAGCAATTAGTCTTTGAATCCTGTAAAATGTTGCTAGCCGTGTAATGAACAGCACTTAAAAACAGATTAAATATCTAGCGAAACTTGAGCCACAGTGTTTAATGTTTAAGTCAGCAGAGCAGATCTGAGCCCTTCTGATAAATCTGAAGGAAACAAAAGTCTGGTGATTAAGTACAATGCGGGTAGACACTACATGCCGACAGCCATTCACCCATAACTATGGCATTACTGTATAATGTTTTGCAGACATCAAACGCTTTGGATTTTTATCACTGTTTAAGAAAGCAGCTCTTCACCACAATTGAGTGCTTTGTTGGGAATTAGGAGGGGGCATTAAGTCATCACTTGTCTAGCTAGCAGTGCTTTGAGATTATAAATATACTGTATCTCACACTGAGCCCCATTACATGTGACAACTGCAGATTTAGAGCCTATATTTTAGGAACCAGAGGAACTTGGCCAATAAAGTGACTGCTCCAAAACACAGAGGCTGAACAAACAGAGCGATTGTCTGACAAACTAGTCATACATCATTATCACAGACAATTACTCTTATGACTAAATCCAATTATGATAGGATGTTTATTTTCTTGTTTGCTTTCAAAAGTGGCCTCAGATGTCTGTGAATTATGGGTGAGGAAATGAAACCGTATTCCCTTATTATGCTCACGTCATTTGAAAAGATACACATTTCATACATCTTTCTCTCATACGTCTGATCTCCAAGACCAAAGCCTTCCCCATGGAGTGAAAAAGACAGGGGATTGTGGTGGTTGGACAAGCTGAGGACAGCCAGTGTGTGCTGCTTTCACAGAACAAAGCTGGCCACAATTACTTCACGAAGGGCCCCTATTCATTTTCTTCATGATACTGTAATTTCATGACTTCCACACCATAGAGGGTCTCTTTTCTTATTTCCTGCCACAAAAGCAATAAACCGCTGCTGCTCCAGGCAAAATTGCCTGTGCACAAGCACTGCTAGAGCTTCTGACTGACACATGCTCCCCTCAAAAAAAAATTGCTCCTCCATCCGCCGAGCCCACCGACTCCAAGGGGGACTCCATTTTGCTATTAAGTCGAAAATGAGAGAGAGAGAGCACAGTAGGAAGGGAATGTAATAGAGTGATAGAGTGAGAGCAAGGGAGAGGAGAAAATGAGAGGGATGAGTGGAGTAAAAGAATAATAGAGAAAGGTGAGAGTGCGGCAGAAAGAGAGAGAAAGAGTTCTTAAGTATGGTGCAGTGGTTTCTGACAGGAGATGAGGCTTGGTGTTAAGAAGGGGCCTCAGGCTGCAGCTTTGAACGGAGATCACACACTGTGATGAGGAGATCCGCAGCATGGCAAAGTACACACACTGTTATCAAGCACCATCATACCCTGCACCATACTCAGTGTAGGTCTACTGAAAAGAAACCCAAGCACAGCTGTCCCCATATAGCCATCCATGCTGTCCCCATATGGAGAGAGAGCTAGTCCTGCTGCCAATGTGCCACTCACATCGTACATGATATTACTGTACATTTCCTATAGTGAGGTCTCATTGGCCCAGATCTGAAAGGGAGCCGTGTTTGTTATTTTGAGATTTTCAGTAACACCACAAGGAATCCTGTGAGAGAAAGAGAGCCTACGAAAATTAATGTGCTGCCGCACTGTGAAACTAAGCCTCTTATTTTCACTTCAAATGAGTATCCAAATTGACTTACTTTTAAAATCTAATTATTAGTCTGTGCCCTCCAAAAGTCTCTCTGGAAGGACCCACAGCCTTTCTCCTATTATCATAAAACTCGACCGACGGCGAGCTTAAAACAAATTGTATATTTAGCGCGTGGTAATGGGATTAAGTTCCTTTAAATTCAGGGAGTGCGTCTCTCCTGCAAACAGGCTCCGGCGTTCACAACTTCATTACGACGGCTCTCCCACTTCTATGTGCTTCCAGGCTCACTGTTTACACTCAATTTCCCTCCTCTGCCTCCCCCTCGCCAATCACTCCTCTCAGCTATTCAACAGCTTGTGCTCAAATCCTGATCCAGAAATCTTAGACAATCATAAATAATAAAAGATTACACCAATCTCAGCGCACACTGGTAGTTTGCCAGAAGCAATGAGCACACAGAAAAATAATTGTTAGCCATCTGCGCGCCAGATTGGTAAGAGAAGAGGGTAAACAAAGAGCGCTGTGTACCTGCTACAGTGTTCACGCTCGCACCAGCCAAGCGCTGAATACGTTGATGATGTGGGTAGTGGAGGGGGTTTGGATTGGCTGACACTGGTGCAAAAAAGATGTGTTTTTTTACTCAGCTACGAAAAGCATGGAGTGTCAAACCAAGCGTGTGATATTAACGCCATTTTCGCTTTACAACTGCCAGCACTGGAAACAGTGATGAGATGTAACACCCGGTAAGTGAGAACTGCAGGGGATTGGCTGGAGGGTAATTAGAATGGCAAATGATGGCATTTACATCTGATGCATTTCGAGGTCCAAAAGGAAATTATGTCATGAGCGCTCCCACTCTCTGAAGTCACCAGAATTTGTCGGGCCAGCTTTTACTGGGCAGCTGCTGTCACGCACAGGCCTAGCACCCAGTTGTGTTTTGACTAACCCCACAGCAGCATACCCATAAAACCCAAGTACGAAACGCGGTGCGATTCTTCATTCAAAACCAGTCCAACATAATATTCCTGCACTAGAGAGAAACAGATTTTGGCACCAGTAAATCTGTCTGTATGTGTGTGGGTGGGTGGAGCGGTTGGTGCAGTGAATAAAGTAACTGGATAAACTAGCACCCACCACTGTTAATACCCCCCCACCTTCTCGCACACACTTACTGTCTGGTCAAAATGCATTTTCAACTCCACTGAGCAGTCCAGATTGGAGGGTGTGAGGTGGAGACGGGTCTATCTCACCCTGCCCTTCTGCACTAAGGTGTGAAGAGAAGCAGATTAATCCATATTATCTGACATGCTACAGAGACTCACCAGCTGCTATCCATTTGGACACGTTTTTAAAACCCCGCCATGTTGACACATATTGACCAGATAACCCAGTAACAACAGTGTGTACATTCCACTGACAAACCCGGCCTCTCACTGGTGATCTGACCACACTGCGGCCCCTAAAAGCACAAATATTGACTTTTCCCTCAGTTAAAAAACACTCTGGGCACACACAAAAACATAATTTCGCTCCCCCAGAGCTGTTGTCGCTCGCAAAGTTCCGCATCTTAATCTCAGTGGGCACTGAAAAATGACCTGCCCATTCATCCCAGAGGGAGAAAGAGAACGACTAGGAGAGAGAGCGAGCGAGCGGTGAGAGGAGGAGGAGAGGCAGCACTAATGAGCTGTGTTTATGTGCAGCACTCTCCTGTTGATGGCGGTTAATGAAGCTGAGTACAGTTAGCGGAGGGATAGGGCCATGCTATCAGTAATTAAAATCCCCTCATTAGCAGAGCTTAGAGAGGCAAGAGGAGATGCAGGAGAGCCTGGAGCCGGCAAACACAAGCAGGTGCAGCAGCTGTGCCATTTTCCGAGTGTATTTGTGTGTGCGAGTGCTTATGTGTGTGTGTATACACAAACACATCAGTGGCTGAGCTTTTGGGCCAGTATTTCCAGTCGCCAAGAAAGTCCTGAGCTTGCGCTTTTGTCCACGCTAAGCTAACTCTGATCTTTGATAATGTATCATAACATCCGCAGCATTACAGCGTCGCTGGCAAATCTACCGGGTTTGAGCGGGGGACTCGTTTATCATCAGAGAGCGATGTGTCTGCGTTCCATTAAGATATGGAGGAAGTTTATCTCCATCCTAGGAATTCGCCCTGTATATGAGACTAATATTCCACTTAATCCCACAGATTTTAAAAAGAGGTTCAAAGGTTCAGCGTGTATTAAGCACTTGAAGGCTATGATATGCCAGATAATAAATTGCAGCCTTGGAGCAGGCTCTTCTTCAGTAAAGCATGTCATGTGCTGCGCTATTGGGCAAGCGCTTCATTGCCTTTCCTGCTTTGATGCTTCTGCTCTAATCCTCACTGGATATCACAAAGGACGGAATGTGCAACATAATTTAAACAGGTCATAACACCGACGGCCAGTCAATAATACTGTATTTGCAATTCTAAAACCAGAGACGGCATTTGTTTGGTAAGGTGTAGCCCTCAAGGCAGAATGTGGAAAATCCTTTATGCTGACATATCGATATCTGTTGGTTTTAGCACATTGATTTGTTTGTGCATAGAGCTATTTTTATTTATTCACTCTCTCATGGTGTCATTAGTCAGTCAGCGTCTCGAGCATGGTAGATACATTTATGATACATTATCAAAATATAACGTTTGTGACCTGTGTCGATGGTTCAAGAAAAGGCCCATGATGGCCCATTCCATATGGCGGGTGGGGGGGGGTAATAACTGGCTGCATAGTGCTCAAGGCGGGAACCAACCCTACAAAGGCCACCAGTCCACCTCAGGGCACATGCACACACACACACACACACACTCACTGACACTGGGAAGATTTTATTTCTTAAACGTCATTAGACCTAAAGAGTCTTTGGAACAAGGGAGGAAATTGTTTGAGGAAAATGGATCTCAAACTCGGGTGTCTGTAGCTGCTAACCACTCACCAATGACAGTGCTCACTACCCATATTTCAAGGTGGGGGCGGCGCGGTGACTCCATGGGTAGCACCATTGCCTTACTGCGAGAAGGTCCCGGGTTCGATCCCAGGTGGAGTCTGCAAGGGAGTCTCCAAGTGAGCACGCCCTCTTAATGTTATAACATTTAATCATTTTAAAGCAGTAAAAGTGTACTGCATTTCTCGATACACAAGAGTTCTAGTCATCCATAAGACAGGTCAGATACTTGTTAGCTGCACTGAGATGTAATCAAGCTCAGGAGTATAGCTAAAGAGAGCACCAGAGAGAATGGAAGGTTGAGACAGAGAAGACAGAGAAGCACGCAATGGCACTGCTCAATGTGCCACCCTGACCACGGTTCTGGCTCCATCCTGTAATCGGCTCCTCATTGCAGAAACCGCCATAGTTTGTAAGTTTCCGCAGCTTGCAGAGCCAGCCATTAACAACGGGAGGCCTGTCATGGAATAAAAAGGGCTACTTTTCATGTCTGAGGGCTGTAATTGTGGCTCTCATGTGATGTTTTTCTCCCTTCCCAGATCCTGACCTCGGCCAGTGCGGGCACTAGTATGGAGCCGGCGGCCTAGCACTCAGGGCGGCTGCGGTGTGGTTTGCGTGTGACGACTACGGCTGGGCAAGTGATTCAGCTCAAACACATGCACTATATTAACAGTCCCTCAGACTCAGGGACAGCAATATTTTGAAAAGGGTGTTTCATTCCAATCAGTGGCATTAGATTTGGATTACATGAGTATATTCTCACCATTAAAGCAATACTCTGACATTTTCCAGCTTTCACTGGCTACCACCACACAACCACGCAATTCTCAGCAGTGTAGTGTACAGACTCTTAAATCGGACTGTGCTGTTTCGCTGTGGTGAGGTAACCTGTCGCACATTTATAGTAGACGCCTAAGAGCAATGCATGAGTTTGATGCAACTATATAAAGCCAATTGAAAAGTATAAAAGCAGCAAGTCTAAAGATGACACAACATGAGACTGCAACTTTAAACACTAGAGCAACCCAGTAAACATAATTCTGGTTACTTATACTTTTTTTTTTTTACTGTATCCATCCATGAACAGTACTGAATGCTTACTTTCTTCATAACATATAACCATGTAGAGAATTACCTTCAAAAAAGTAGGCTTTTCCTTGAATGGACAAGTGATACATATTTAGCAAATAATTTACATTTACAGGTATGCACCACTTAATGACCATTCGTTCGGTTTAATGACCAAGGTCTAAAAAATAATAATTATACTCTGGACGTCGAGGTTGTAAACAGCCAATCAATGCGGTCACTTCAACAGGCATATACTGCCTATTTTTTGTGTCCGTTAAACAAAAGTATCAGGTCTATCACACTGACTTCTTACATTTACATTTACAGCAATTAGCAGACGCCCTTATCCAGAGCGACTTACAATTGATACAGTCTTACAATCCAAGCAATTGTGGGTTAAGGGTCTTGCTCAAGGACAGAACAGTGGCGGCTTGGCAGAGGTGGGATTTGAACCCTGGACCTTGTAGTCCAGAGTCCAGTACCTTAACCGCTAGGCTACCACATTCCAGCTTTAATGGTGAGAATATACTCATGCAATCCAAATCTAATGCCACTGATTGGAATGAAACACCCTTTTCAAAAAGCTTCTTAAGTTTCGGATTTCCCTAGACAGGATCATAACATAATAATACATTACAGTCTTTTCTATAATCATTGCCAATTTCCATGCATAAAAAAAAAATTAGCATGTGTATACAGTTTAGGCTTCAGATGCTGTGTACATGGTAGGGTTCCACTCGTGTTTTCAGCTGAATCCCAGACACGTTTACATATCACATATCACACTGTTTTCTTGGGAAAAATATCCACAGAACGCAATGTGGTTAATCTGCGCATACCTGTACCTTTGCCTGAAGAATTCATGAAAGCATTTTGCAAAAAACAAATTGTATAAACATTTGTTAACAGCCCCAAAAGCTGCCCTTAGGTGTCTGTGATGGGTGTGTTTCTAATAAAGGGATTTTCCAGTCTGTTTTATGTTATTTATGTTAAGAGGAATGTGTCAAAATGATTGTCTGCAGTAATGTCTTTAATCATGCCTAATGACGTTTAAATGACACCAAGCTGATAAAACACAGCTGAAAAAATGGCTGCACTGATACTGACAGGATGCGACATAAGGTAGCAATTACTTGCTTCTCTGAGATCCAAATGCCACAGGTGCTTTGTCCAAAACATGTGGCAGACATTCCTCTTCTGCTTCCATGTTCCAGTAAAGAGCATGGGAAGAAGGAACAAGGCGATGAGATGAGCTGTCTTTCCCTGCTATGCTGGGACTCCTTGCTCCTTCCTTTAGCTATCTTTATGTTTTTCCTCCTGTCTGACAACGCTACACAAATCTCTCTTTACATTCAGATGCAGCAGCAGGCCTGCAGGAAATATGAGGAATGAGCTGGCTTCCTGCATTCCTTTTTTGTTTTTTTGCTTTGATAGTGCCAGATAAGCTTGAGCCTTCTTTCTGCCTCAGATGCAGTGTAAATGTACAGTTTTAGTCTGAATAGTTATAGCAACAAAACATGACACAGACAAAGACGGAATCCCAGGGGTCTGAGAGAAGGAGATAGAGAGGACTAGGTCCAGGATGACCACCAGGTCCTGTATTCTGGATGTGGAAGGGTTTTGATGAGGAAGTACTGAACAAACACACTATTCTTGTCATTACTTTGTTTACTTGTTTGTTTATTTGGTTTATTTATTGTCTGTTTCAGCATCAATAGCTACTTACGACAGACGCAAGGATACATCGATACACAAGGTTACTTTGATACTAGTCAAACATACTGATTTAGTGTAACCAATTTACCGAACACATGTCTTTGAGATGTGGGACAAAGCCGGAGCACCCAGAGTAAACCCACGTGGACACGGGGAGGATATGCAGACTCCACACAGGCGGAGTCCGAGATCGGGATCAAACTGGATACGCTGGAGCTGTGAGGCGACCATGATAACCGAAGCGCCACTGTGCCGCCCGTCATCAAGTTTGAAGGAATATGGCAGCTTTTTAAAATCCATCTCAATTAAGAACAATCTTCTTCTTCTTCTTTCGGCTTCTCCCTTTATCAGGGGTCACCACAGCGAGTTAAACGTTTCCACCTCACCCTGTCCTCCACGTTCTCTACTGTCACCCCAACTCCCTGCATATCTTCATTTACCACAACCAAATAACTCCTCTTTGGTCTTCCTCTCCGTCTCTTGCCTGGCAGCTCCATCGCCAACATCCTCCTACCAATATATCCACTATCCCTCCTCTGCACATGTCCAAACCATCTCAGTCTTCCCTCTCGAATTTTGTCTCCCAATTTTCCAACCTGTGCTGTCCCTCTGATGATCTCATTCCTAATCATGTCCACCCTAGACACTCCTAAAGAGAACCTCAACATCTTAAGTTCATCTCAATTAAGAACAATAGTCCTGCTAAAAGAATGGATGGAACACATGGTTTCATACAGCAAACCTCTATCATAAGACAAATCTAAGGACGCTTGTGGGTCAGTCAATAAGTATTTATGCAAAACACATGTTTATGATTTAGGTCTATATGGCTTATCTCTTTAGAGATGGAACTATGCTGTTTAAGGAATTATTTGTGGTCATTTTTCACCCACAATAAGTGACACTGGCTATGCAAGGATACCACAAAGATGTAAGTAACCAGAATTGCACAAACGGTAAATAAAATTACACAAGAGCAGCTTTGGTATGTCATTATCTCATGTTTGTCTCAAAGTATGGCAACAGTATATGCTGTGTAATGGTTAGAGTTATGAATTTCCCACATTTTATACATTTATTGACAGAATACAATAGGGTGGCACGGTGCCACAAGTGGTTAGTGCTGTCACCTCAGAGCTCCTGATAACTCCTGTTCTGTTCCTGGTCCAGAACTGGCATGTTTTCTTCAGGTACTCCAGTTTCCTCACACATTCCAAAAACTCTCTATGGTGTCTTAGCGTGTATGGCGAGAGTACCCAGTCCTTGTATTCAGTGCCGGTCCAAAGCCGCGATAAAATGGGAAGATTGCGGAAGGAAGGGCATCCGGTGTAATACCTGAGCCAGGTCTAATATGGGGATCAGATCTGCTGTGGTGACCCCTAATGGGAGCACATTTCTTGTTGATGGTAATCCCACACAAGCTACAGTTACAGTAGTTAGAGTTTAGGTTGTAAAACCCTGAAGGATCCCTTTACACATGGGCTGCTGGTTTCTGTCACGAGACAGGATTGTGCTACTTGTGGGCTGCAGGGAGGCCCACATCCTGCGAGATGACATGGATCACAGTGGACAGAAAGCACCACATTTAGTGGAGCTTCGTGTCTTTGAAGTACAGCCAAGGACTGAACCGCTGCTGCGGTGTTGCCAGGTGCTGGATAATTAGGTCACTGGTGTGAGGGTGTATGTGTACGTATTCATGGGTGGGCCTTTGTGGTATGTGGCATTGATACAACAAGGTCACCAGTGGGGGGAACCACATCCACTCATTCTGTGGGCATACGCTGATGTTGGGCGTGAGTGCGTTCAGACACACTCAAAACACACACACTTTGTCTGTGGTATATGCCGGTCTCCAGTCCTACTTGGCTCTGCTGTGGCTTGGCTACGCTACTCATCCCACCCAGCTTGGGAAGAGCTGAGGTCAGGGCTGCTGGCTAACGCTGGAACACCATGCAACCACAGGCCCGTATGTGTGTGTGCCAGTGCACATCCCACAAGTCTTATTACAGACTGTTTAACACATTCAAATTTAAGGCCTTCATGAAAACAAACATCCCACTAGTTCTGCCTGTCTTTTATAGGCATCCCTCATGTTGCTTGCCACCACAAACTTTTTTTTAGCTTTTTCCAAAGCAATTCTAAAATACTCAGCACCTATAGTAATCTCACTTTAAATGTGGGGTCAGCAGTTTTACCTCAAACTTTGGCAGCTGTCATGAAATATATAATCAGAAATAAAGTGGTCACTGTGGCTACCCCGGGGTCTGTAAATGGGAGAAAATACAAATTATGTGTACCACTAACATCCAACTAGGCAGGTCTGTCGGCAGGTGAGCCAAACGTCCACTGAAATTGCTGACTATACCTTTCTCCGCAGCATCCCAGATCCTCTAAGCTGTCCAGTGTGCCTATTGAGCTAAATTTGCTGTGATTTTTGCACTGCGGCAGTGCTGTGGAACAAGCAACATGTCAGGTCGCATCATCCCAGCTGGAGTGTAACAGGACTGCACAGTCAGCCACGCTGCAGGGGGCCAACATGTCTCCGAGTGATGATGTCACAAACTCTCGCGCCATCCCCCGGGCAGTGATATATGAGCTAATCTGAACCTGTCTCCTTGCCCTCCAGGTCTGTCGGGCCCTGGGGAGACGCTAATGGGAAGGCAGGCTGCAGCAGCACAGCAACCCTGTCCACTCCATCAGCCTGCTATCCATCTACTGTACTAACTCTGGCTAAAATAAGCCTCAGCACCCCTGCAAGCAGCCTCATTTACTGCTCACACATACAAACACACAACCAAACACACAACCACTCACTTTAGATTTCTAAACACATAATTTGATGGGGAGCCAACGTGATATATTAACTAGATAAGTTATATTAAAGTGCAAATGTTCCGTAACCACATTGCCTTATGCACTGTTATAAAGTACGGTGCGCCTAATTTATCTGGCATGGTACCACACGCTGTTACGTGACAATGAACAGAAGAACATGAAGTCACCATCTTGAATTCATAAGCAATATGCATTAAGTGCCTCTTTATTACAATTGTAAAGATCATGACTAATCTTAAAGCACGTGGGCTTGAGACACATTGTTAGTGATTCGTAATGAGAGAGGGAGCTTGGAGGATACTTATTGACCCATTTTCCCTAGAATGTGCTCAGACAAGCAATTTGTCCTGGTGAAGTCAAACTGATAGGTGGTGGGATGAATGGATTAAGGCAAGCAAGAGTAGGTGCACCACGCCACAAGGCACTAAATCACCAGATTATTAGTTTCGTGGGTGAAGCCTCGGAGAAAATAATTGCTAATGTTCCCGGAGTAACCAAGGGAAATGAAGGTAATGGAGCAATTTATAAACTGTGATTGGTATACATGGAAAACTTCCAGCCCATCTCCTTTGTTATTTTACTGCTCTCCATAAAAGGTGCCCTGGGGCGGCCGAGAGACCATGGCCAGTCGTTAAAATCAATACCACCGCTGTGTCACTGTTGTTGTTTTCCCTCTCCATTATTTTTAGTGGCAGGGACAATGAGCCAGCCTTGCTGCTGTAAATCGATGACATATAAAAAGGCTAAAAAAAAAAAATGGGAGCAAAAACATAAGGCAGCCATTATTCTTTTTTTGGCCCCATTCATTCTACTGATACTCATTCAGGGTCACGAGAAGCTCTCGGATCGTTTCCTAAAAGGATATTAGCAGTAATGGCTTCTTAACATTGTTGATAACCGTGATACAAGAGCAGTTGTTAATATCAGTTAATATCTCAGACAGCGCCACTCCTCCTAGCAGAGTGATTTCCTGATGTTTAATGGAACTGCAACCATGTTGGCTGGAGAATCACAATACAAGAACTTTACATTACTTTACATACACAACACCAGGAAAGACTGACACCAACCTTTTGTGTTTTTTCTATACAGAAACAGTTTCTATCATAGCAAGTCTGAACATTAGGGCGCCGATGGGAATATTTTTTTTTTCATTATGTCTTACCCCAAAATCCTTTTTGTGTTAGAATTTTATTGCAGAACCACACAATGTCAATTCAATAGATGCAAATTTAAGTGATTTTTCTTTCGGAAAGTTTCGAACTGGAGGTTATTACTTGAAGGATAAATCTGTTCCTTTTAGTTCCTTAGTATGGCACTGAACATCTTTATAAGCACAACAGAGACATCTCCACAGAGACGTTCAGTACCTACAGTCCAGCAATTCTACTGAGAGGAGGTGGTCTAAGAAGTAAGTAACCATAATATTTTCCACACATCTCACTAGCACCCTACTGTACATGGCCAGACCTTTGTATGCCACTGGTTCGTCAAGTACTTGGGGATTTTTCCTCTCTTCAACTGCAATAAATTCATTGATTTCCGGTTCTGTGAAGCTGGTGAGTGGTTTTGAGTCTGTGAAAAGGCGGAAATGTTCTGCAGCTGTAAAGTCCTCTCATGTGGTTCATGAAAGAACAGACTTATCTGGGCAGAGGCTTTGCTGCACCCAGACCACATTCTACCCGATTTATACTTCCGTGACATTGTGGGTGGTCTAAGCTGTTGAATTGGCTTTTTTTTTCCTATCTCAAAAAAACAAGTAAAGAGATGAAAGCTTGGTTCTGGGTCAATATTCTGACCTGTAATAGTGTGCAATTTCAGGAGGCTCTTTAAGTATTATGGGAGTATGTGTTTATGTTGATCAATTATTAGAATTCCATTTCCTATTAAAACTGGTTCTACTTTATAGGTCTAAACGGAGAGAAAAAATGATGATGCTTGCTCGTAGTTGTTTAAGTTGTTGGATGTTTTCCAGCAAGAGTGGAGCCTGGGTACACGTGACTTCATGTAAGTTCAGTGCTGCAGTTTGTGTAAGAGATGACCTTGTTTTTCAGTGCAATACACACCACCCACAACGCCACCGAAAGTCTTTCCATACCACTTCCTTTCATGTGGTGCGGTTAAGCTACTGTGCTCTCACTTACGTTGTTATTGTGTGCTAACAGACATTCTCTCTCTCTCTGTCTGGTGTCAGCTGGTGAATGTGTACGTGTGGGTGTGTGTGTGTGTGTGTGTGTGTGTGTGTGTGTGTGAGAGAGACTGAGCTGTTCCACCATCTAACAGTAAAGGCGCAGACTCTCGTCAGATACGTGTCAACAGTTATCACGTTACAGCTTGCTGTCTGCACTAGCAGCACTGCGCCAGGCCCAAGTACGGTATGTCCGTGTGTGTGCGTGCTGCATCTGAGTTGTAGATGCCACAGATACATGGTTCCTATAAGTAGGCGTATGTGTACATGTGTGTATGACAATGCACGACCTACGCACCACTGCAAACACCCAAACAGAGATGTTCAGAACTGATTCCACTGGCTCAGCACCTCCAGTTTCCTGTTATCAAATAACCAGATGCTCAGCTCAGCACATTGAGCATGACAGAAACCATGAGAGTGGACGTGGGCCAAAACAACACGAGGCAGGGAGAGAGAGAGGGAGAGAGAGAGAGAGAGATGAGAGTGCAGTGGAGAAACTGATAGTCGTCGATAACGGGAGATGAGGAGAGATAGAGGGCTGTGAAGTGTGGTAAATGTTATACTCCATCACGCAATGCTGGGAGGTCAGCTCGGAGATTTTGCCTGTTTCCATGACAACAGACAGCCCTGCCAGTTAAAATAAGTTGAATTTAGCATGGGGGCTGTCACTCTGCCCTGTGCTGTCACTGAGCATGCATACACAGTGGCAACACTCCCCCAGTTTAATTCACAACACTATTACCCATATCTACGGACAGCTTATAATGTCCTGCACATACACTACCTCCAAATCCAAAGCATTAACATGGAGGTGCCACACTTAGCAGACCATAACTTTAGCATTTAGCAGACGCTCTTACCCAGAGCAACTTACAACTTATACAGTCTTACAATCCAAGCAATTGTGGGTTAAGGGCCTTGCTCAAGGACCCAACAGCTTGGCAGATGCGGGATTTGATGCCTGGACCTTCTGTTCCATAGTCCTGTACCTTAACCGCTAAGCTACCACAGTCCCACAGACTTTACTGTGAGGGGGGTTAGCTATAGAATCATTTCCTTTCTCTTGAACCTTTAGTCACAGACCCTCGTTCCTTTTTCATTACACTATACACTATAGGTGATTTCACACCAAACACTTCTAGGGACTAATTTGGGAGGAACTATCGCCCACGGAACTCTTCCGAGAACTACATTAGTTCCAGGGCCTTTTGTTAGTTTGCAGGTGACTGCTGTCATGTCTATTTAACTGGCGAGTTGGTTCAGATGTAGCTTTCATTTCGGGTGTTACACCATTGTTGCACTGGGTAGGAGATGTGAGCGCATCTCTAATAAGGTCAACCACAAACATTAATCCTGCACAATCTTATCGGTAGGGTTTGATTAACTCAGTGTTATTCAGTGTTTGGAGAACACTTCTTCTGCCTCTTCGTCTTTCCTCTGTTTCTCCTCTGCTTATGAGAACTCCTAAGTCATCTTCCATACTCCTACAACAGTTTTTCACCTTAGGAGCTCTTTTAGGGTTGCTGTTAGGGATGGTTTATGAATAACTTTTATCTTTACTAGGATCTACTCCTACGTTTAAGAGAGAAACGACCACAATCCTAAGATTTTTCTTAGAATTTCGTCACTAGGAGCTACTCTTAGGATGCTAGAATCTTTATCCCTGGTGTTTATACAGCTACTGGTGTTGAGCTCGACATAGGCACTGTTTGGACCAATTGGCATACACTCATGTCTGAACTAATCAACACATACTTATGAAACTCAGGGTTCCTCTGTGCTCAGAAGACTACCTATCTTGAAGTAAAAATTCCTCATACATAGCCTTCTAAGAACTGCATTCGTCGCCAGTTCCTGTGGTGCAAACACATGAGAATATGAGGACATTTCTCCAACAGTCATAAGAACAAGACCAAAATTCTGGTGAGAAAGTACCTCAAGCATTCAGGCAGGTAGCATTCTCCTGGCATCTGCCAAACCCAGGTTGTCAATCCACGTGGCAGATGGTGAAACATGATGGCCACTTAAGAGAACTTGAGAATAGTTTTCACTGGACCCACCACAAGTCTAGTAGCCTTGTATTTGACACCACTCCAGTCATTTGCACTAACTTGTGGTAATCGTTGGTTTGTGTGTAGCCACAGATTCCCAATCCACGAAGCTGGAACTGTGGCTGAGTTGTTATCTGCTGCAACATTACAGAGTTGTGGAAATCTGGTGGGAAGGATACAAGTCACAAAGTTACTCAGTATGATTTATTCTACAGTCACTGCTGATTCATTGTTGATTTTATGAACCTGTTAACAAAAATTGTGGCTGGAATTGCAGAACCCACTAGCTAGAATGGGCGTCCATACACTTTTGACCACGTAATCTACAACTGAAGCGAAATGTGTCATTGCATCATTTTCCACAAATTTCAAGGTCACCACTGAAACCATTTGAACACCCTGCAAAGATTAGTGCCCAAAAAACCCCAAACAATCTAAAAGTTGTCCAAACCCCCTATTTTTCATACAAAGTGGTTGAGCTCACATCAGAGCACTACAAACCCCAAGAAGAATCTGAACTCACTCAGTCTCTCTCTGTCATCAGCCTGCCAGCAGCTGGGAGGCCTCCAGCAGACACCCCAAGCAAAATGTTATTCCAGCTTGTTAGCGTTTGAAGTCTGCAGAGGCCGCTGGTGTGCGGTTTCTGGTCTGCGGGCTTTTTGCTTTTTGCTCTCCCTCAAAGATATGGAGTCTTACTTTTCCAGTCAGAATATATCACCAGCATTCAAGCCACAACTGTCACTCTGAGATAACGGCGGCAGGGAGCACGAGACAGAGGAGGAGGAATGGGCTCCTTTTGAAATATTCCTGTGGCTGCTACTCGTTGAGTGTATGTATGTGTGTGAGAACATGCGACCCAAAAGTTGTTTGCGCATCCACCTCTGAGGCACAATGCTGGGTTGCAGGAGACATAACTTCCTTCACATTTCGCCCTCAAGGAAAGGAACTTGCTCTTTTAGGCTCATTATGTTCTACTAAATTCAAGACTTCCACACATGTCGCAACACAGCAAGATATCTGTAAAGGACCCTTTGACTCACAGTTTCCTATCCGGCTCATATAAACACAACTGCTGAATGTGGCTACAGCACGTGACATCCTATTTGAAGTTTTTGAACATGCACATAAACACTGGTGTTGAGAGTCTGGTGTTTACTCTCAATAGTAGGGGCCCAAATAAGACATTTCTACATCACTGTACTATCATTCATATACACTGTAGAGCACATATAATATGATAACAGCTGTCTAAACTATATTTTCAAATGGCTACATTTACAGCAATAAGCTTCCCCATACATGCTGGTCGTTCTCCAAGTTTAGAGAGAAAAGCCAAAATGAACACTCCCTTTCTAACAGCACGTACCAATTAGTGCACTCACACAGCTGTATACACTATTTTATAAAGTGTATTTTATACAATTTATATGAAGACTGCCATTTAGAACACAGACCAAATGGCATCAACAGACAGTTGTTCTGAGTGAACATTTTTTAAAGCAGACAATTGCAAAACAGAAGCCAATAACCTGCACCTGAATTCACATACAACATGCTCTTAACTTAAACAGGAACTCATATAGCTCAGTAAGCATTTTAACTCCTTTACTGGAACAACAGGCAAATACTAATCTTGCATGCTAACCTTTCTCCTTACACACTGTTCTCCCCGTCGCGGTTTCTTACTGCTAAAGCAGTCATATTCCACGGCAAAAAGCACGAGGCTTGTCATTTGTTTTGTCAAAAGCGAAGATAAAAACACAAAGGCGTTAATTGTTTTATTAAACTGATCATAATGAATACAAGATAAAGCCAATTCTATTAAAATACAAGACGTGTTACATGTCACAAGTTACTTTAGCAACCAAGCTAACTAGCATTTTTTCCCCCATATTAGCTAAGCATTCTGATGTTTGTTGTAATAATTAGTGTCCCTCTAAATTTTATTAAATCTTTTTTTTTAATGCTTTTGCTTATCCACTTAAACACATCTATTGCTCAAAATCCAGTTGCTCATGTTACTGATGTTAGCATTCTTATGCCTGGGTGGTGCTAATAACATTATAATTGTTGCAAGATTTTAGTGATTGATATCATACAGAGAATTATTTATTTAATTTCTTTTGGAACAAACAATATTAATTAGTTCAGAAGTCTATATAAACTTATCACAATAGAAAAAATAGAAACAATCTCCCCAGTGTCCATCCTGATAAAGAAGAGAGATAACACTTCAACATGAAGGGTTGAAAAGCACATAGTGTTGCATTATTATGTACGTTGTTGTTATTGTTGTCAGTTATTCGTATTGGGACATTTATTAAAGGAGCAAAGAACGTCACTCGGAAGACTTTCACCAGCATGTAGGCTTTTACTATATAAAATAATATATACGTACATCTATGTATACTCCAATCAGCCAAAACATTAAAATCACTTGGTTCGTAACGATGTTTAGGTCGGTGTTGCGTGTCAAATTAATGGCCACATGAATGCGAGAACCCAGGGTTTCCTAGCAATCTCATAACTTGGATCACTGTCAACACTGCAGTGGCACTGATGTGGTGGTGGTGTGTTAGTGTGTGTTGCACTGATACAAAGAGATCAGACACAGTAGTGCTGCTGGAATTTTAAACCACTGGACTAAAATGTCTACCAGCCAAAAATGTCCAGCCATCAGCAAGTTTGTGAACCCTTTAGAATTTTTTATATTTCTGCATAAATATGACCTTAAACATCATCGGATTTTCACCCAAGTCCTAAAAGAAGGATATTACATATGAGTGAGTTGTAAAAGTATGTAAACCTCTAGGATTAGGAGTTAATTTGAAGGTGAAATTAGAGTCAGGTGTTCTCAATCAATAGGATGACAATCAGGTGTGAGTGGACGAAGGAGAAAGCCACTGCTCTCCAAAAAGAACATTGCTGCTTGTCTGAAGTTTGCTAAAGATCACGTGGACAAGCCAGAAGGCTATTGGAAGAATGTTTTGTTGACGGATGAGACCAAAATAGAAGTTTTTGGTAAAACAAAAAGCGTTATGTTTGGAGAAAGGAAAACCAGCATTCCAGCATAAGAACCTTATTCCATCTGTGAAACATATTGGTGGTAGTATCATGGTTTGGGCCATGCAGTTATTGCTGCACAGGAGGTCACACCAGATACTGAAAGCAAAGGTTCACATACTTTTGCCACTCACTAATATGTAATATTGGATCATTTCCCTCAATAAATAAATGTATAAAAAATAATATTTTTGTTTCATTTGTTTAACAGGGTTTTCTTTGTCTACTTTTAGGACTTGTGTGAAAATGTTTTAGGACAAAACTGATGATGTTTTAGGTCATATTTACGCAAAAATATAGAAAATTCTAAAGGATTCACAAACTTTCAAGCACCACTGTACAAACTGCAGTGACCTGTGAAACTTAACTAAAAAATAAACAGAATATAAATTGAAAACTGCCATTTGCACATTACATATATACTCTGTGTGTGTGTGTGTGTGTGTGTGTGTGTGTGTGTGTGTGTGTGTGTGTGTGTGTGTGTGTGTGTGTGTGTGTGTGAGGAAACTGGAGTACCCAGAGAAAACCCACACTGGAAGGAATGTAAACTCCACACAGGTGGAGTCTGAACCAAATATATAACGAAGGCCAAAAGTCTGAGATCAGTAGTGAAAATACTTCTTTGGATTTATATTGCTGCAGGACAAAGACCTGAAACACACCTCATGCTTTCCAACTACGACTACAAAGACAATCAAGAAGTGCTGACTGTCATGGACTGTCCTCTACAGTCACCTTACCTAAACCAAATCAAGCATTTATGGAGGCACTTGAAGAAAGAGAAAGCCAAGCAAACAGAAACATTGCAAGATAGCTCTTTGAAAATTGAGAAATTGTGCTGGGATAACATGGACCAACAGATTTCCCACAAACTCATGGAGTCCATGTCAGCTCGAGTGTACGCTGTCCTTACAGCAAAAGGAGGAACATGACAAATACTACCAAGGCACTCTAGGGATTCGAATCTAGATCCTTGCGGTGGTGGGAGACTATTAGACCGCTGTGCCACTCGAGTGGACATGAACTAGCAGATACTGTGCTCTAAAAATATTGCAGTGTAGATTGGACTATGAAATGTTTTTTTTTATTTTTCCTGGTTATGAGAACACTTATGTAAAATAGTCTAATATATAATTAATGATTATCATTTTTATTATCATCATCATCATCATCATCATCAAATATGAGAATTTTCTGACAAATATCAGCCTACAACTATAAAGTCGGTTTTAAAGTTACTAGATATTTCACTTCAAAAACCTCAACTGCTACGCTGTAGTTAATTCAGTAGCCACCATTTATGATTCATAGGCACCTCGTTGGGAAATATGACAAGTGAGGCTCAAACCTGAAGAAATACTTCAAACATGGACATAATTGTAATTGCACAAAAGGTCAATAAGAGGGGGTTGCTGCAGTGTGTTTTTACAGGGAGAGTAGAGGCATGGGGGCACTAAAGCGAGAGGACAGAGCTGCAAATAAACAAAATGGATGGTGTGACGGAGCAGCTGAGAACAACCATCAATAACACAGTCCGCTGATCCACAGCGGCAAAATGAAAACCATTAAATCTGCTAAAAAAACCACAGAGGCTTCTCTCCTCGTCTGCTCTCTGCTTCATCGCATGATCAATAAACCAGAGGAAAAAAGGAGGGCAGTGGAGTAATAACTAAGAGTGACGATTAAAATGATTGCGAGAGACCGTGCGGATATAAATAAATAAGATGGTCCGTTGGGGAAGACATGAGGCCTATGTGAGTAATACAGACAATTATGGCCATATTCATTGTTCTCTACTAGAACCTCCTTTGTTTATATGGAACACACATCCCATGCCTAGCCTTATGTCAGCTGTTTCAAAGAACAGACCAACAGACTGTCAGAACCTTCGTTTTCTGTGCTGCCTCTGTAAAATGTCTAGGGCCTCTGATCTTTGCCCCCAGGTCAGCGGCCAGTCCCGCCCCTCTCCACAGCGATTCCCCAGGGAGTGGACGACAGAGGACAGGCTATTGATCAGGCAGACTATTATCAGAAGCTGGGCTGTTTGTCACTCTGACGGCTGGTACTGTGGGACACTCCCTCTCTCTAATGGAGCATGGCTTTAGTACAGCTCCCCCTCACCTGTCCCCCTCAATCTCATCGATCCCTGCATCGCTACTCTCACTCCCCCACTTTCCCCCAGCCTCCACCAGAGGGACGAGGACGTCTCCTGCTGTCAGAGGGCTAAAAAAATGTTCCCTGCGTGAATTCATTCACTTGATAAGTTTCCACTCCTCTGTTACACAGAGGAATTCGGTCAGAGCCCCAGGCATCAATGCTTGCTCACCAGGCGCTGAGACTTGCAGGTGAGCAGCAGCTGAAGCTCAAGAGAGACCGAAATTACCATCCGAGACACGTGCCACGCAGGGGCAGTTAGCATTACGAGAAGATTTCATGATGACTCAAGAACGATTTCTAAATTCGTCTCACTCAAACTCCGTCCAGGTGCAGAAGGCATTATTCAAAACATAAAGGCCTATGCTGCAGTGCTTTTAATCATTTATTATTCCACACTTCAATTACCAATCATCCTGAAAAATTATTGCAATTAGGGCACTAGCAGGGCCAAGCCTCAATCACATGCAATATGCCCAGTGGCAAATTAGAGTCAAATCTTCCAGTTAAGGTCTTGCCTACGGGTTAAATGCCTTCCGGGATTGCCAATGTGCATGCATGTTTAAAACTTGAAATTTAATTTCATTAGTTACAGATTACTTTGTTAATGGGGCTTGCAATTCTGATTTATGTTCATCTATGAGGCTAGGTGAGTTGAAACGAAGCTGCTCACCATACCATAACAGTCATAACAGTTGTAATGGAAGCAGCATTGTAATGGCTCACTCAGAGCCAGAAGGGGGAGGACAACATGGCTCACTGCTCTGATTTGGAGGTCACGAGAGGCGGTCGCTAACATTCACTGGAAACATGGTGATGAGAATTTAATGATATCCAGCTACTGTGACTATTGATAGCCAAGAGTCAATGGGTTGCGTTGTCAGTGTGTCTCCTAGATACATGGCCAGCTTAGCAGGGCATCTGAGAGATGAAAACATAAGAGATCAATAGGACACAGGGGAGAATCAATAATCTGCCCAGTGCCATGTGGCTTTCCCAGGGAAGCACAGGTTTCTCACTGCTTTTCCTTGCTTCTCCTCCTGGTGTTTTTTTTTTTTATTGTACTCACCGTGTTGTCAGTGTACCATTAACTGCGCTCATAAAACATGCATCAGGGCTCTGTCACAGGCGTCATATGTTAATGTGCTAATGAATATGGATGCTCTGCTCATAAACTGAGCCCCTGTTTCATTACATACTCTTCACACCTCACTGGGCCAAAGAAGGTTGCCAAGTAGGCACTGTAAATCAGAGATTTAGTTGAGCAAAGTGCTTCATCGTTTATGCTCATAACATCCTGGAGGCTGCACATAAACAACCTTCCCCATGGCATTTTAAAGTTAGCTCCGCATAATGAGGAAATTTTCACTGATCGTCATTAAAAAATTATAGCCGAGAGAGGTAAATCACGTATATGAAGTCGTGCACCTGTCTGTACAAGGCAGTGGTTCCCAAACTTTTTCTGCAGTGCCCTCTTTTTGTAGATAAGAATGTTTGAGCCCCTCAATTTAGACACATATATACTCATCTTTTGCTTCCAAACTCTACTGGAATTCATTTTACATTTACATTTACATTTACAGCATTTAGCAGACGCCCTTATACAGAGCGACTTACAATTGATACAGTCTTACAATCCAAGCAATTGTGGGTTAAGGGTCTTGCTCAAGGACCCAACAGTGGCAGCCTGGCAGAGGTGGGATTTGAACCCTGGACCTTCTGGTCCATAGTCCAGCACCTTACCCGCTAGGCTACCACAGTCCCATTGTAATTCATACAAAACTGCGACTTCTTATTGAACAAAACAAAAATAAAACAACAAATCACCTTTACAGTCAAATTATTACATCCGACGTGCATTATGTATCTTACATTTTGTAACAGCATTCACTGCTTTCAACATATTTTTTCAAAATAGGCTATCTGCACAGAAATGGCTTTAAAACTTCACCAGCTCCCTGAAAGAAAAAAACAAAAACGAAAAACCCTTACACCAAATTACACATTCATATCACACTGCTATAAAGCAGCCCACTTTGGGAACCAATGGTGTAAGGAATGTTTACTATCTAGACACAAAGTAACATTGTTGAGTAAGCAGTTATTCAGCAATTACTCGCAGTCTCAGCAATTCAAATGTAAAAGATTAATCACTGTTTTTGTGGGATGTGAAAGAGAAAATTGGACTATGAATGTGTTAACCTCTAGACCTCCATCTTGACTTTAACAAGACAAAACCATGATAAGATAAAGATTGATATTAAGATAGTTACTCACTATCCTTGACTGATTCAAATTGATCCAATTACCCAGCCAACGCATGCAACCTTTTAGTCACAGTGAGCAGTACCTTAAAATGGCCCGTTTCCATTAACTAGAACTAATCTAGTCACATTAAGATGTTGAGGTTCTCTTTAGGAGTGTCTAGGGTGGACAGGATTAGGAATGAGATCATCAGAGGGACAGCACAGGTTGGAAAATTGGAGACAAAATTCGAGAGGGAAGACTGAGATGGTTTGGACATGTGCAGAGGAGGGATAGTGGATATATTGGTAGGAGGATGTTGGAGATGGAGCTGCCAGGCAAGAGACGGAGAGGAAGTCCAAAGAGGAGTTATTTGGTTGTGGTAAATGAAGATATGCAGGGAGTTGGGGTGACAGTAGAGGACGTGGAGGACAGGGTGAGGTGGAAACGTTTAACTCGCTGTGGTGAGCCCTGATAAAGGGAGAAGCCGAAAGAAGAAGAAGAAGAAGAAGAATCTAGTCACATTAACTTGCAATAAATGACCAAGTGTCACGCTCGGTGGGAAGCAGGAGACAAACGTGAGGCCACTGGTGGTTTTATTAACAAAACATGAGAGGAAAGGCGAAGGCAAGGACGAAGCGGTGAGGCAGGGTAGGAACATCGTGAATCCGCGGGGAAAGTGAACTGAGTGAGGGTTAAATAGTGTGGGAATGATGTGGAAAATGAGGAACAGGTGCGTGTGATCAGCAGGTGCGGCGAGCCGGGCGGCCAGCGGGCGTGACAGAGCCCCCCCCCCCCACGGAGTCCGAGTTGGAGCTAGAACTCCAAGAAAGAATTCCCACGTGCGGTTCTGGGGGTTTCCTCGCCGGGCGGACCCCCGGAGGAGACTGCCAGCAGTCGGGCGGCTGGCGAGCAGAGACGCCGGGCGGACACCGGCGAGAGAGGACGCTGGCCGGAAGCTGGCAAGCGGAGTCGCGGAGGGAAGGCTGGCAAGCGAAGTCGCGGAGGGAAGGCCGGCGAGCGGAGTCGCGGAGGGAAGGCCGGCGAGCGGGGTCGCCGACGGGAGGCGGGGCCCGCTGAGGGCTGGAGGGAAGTGGAACGGAGGTGGCAAGGTCCGCGGTGGCGGGGGACGGCGGCAGCTGTGAGACAACCTGGACGGAGAGGTGAGGTGCGTAGGGACGCAATGAGCGGTGTGGCGCGTAGGGACGCGATGAGCGGTGTGGCGCGTAGGGACGCGATGAGCGGTGTGGTGCGTAGGGACGCGACGGGCATGGAGCACCATTGATAAACCGCGACGTGAGTCTCTCGCGGGCGCGCCTTTATAGGAAGCCCCACGGCTGAACGCGATCAAAGTGATCGCGGTGGGGCTTCCTGATTGGTCCGAGCTACGGCTGAGGTGGTGCCTGCTGCCGTGGCGCGTGACACCAAGTATAATTTTTTTTACTCATTTGTTTAGTCAAAGTCTCCTGGTCTCCTTTGAGGACTGTTAAAAACTGATTATGTTTTATCTCATGTTTATGCAGAAATATAGAACATTCTACAGGGTTCACAAACTTTCAAGCACCACTGCATAATTCCTTTTGTTTATACTGTCACTATTCATGAAGTAGAATTACACTGAGCAGTTAGAAATCCAACCAGTGTTTGCCCAGTGGCTAAACCACAAAGCCAATGACTGAATACCATCCAATGCAGCTAGTCATATTGGTCTGCCTCTGAGCCCAGGAGCCATTTGCCCCACAGAAACATTAAACATTCAACAGAAATTAAATGCACACATACCAAAGTACACCAGCCAGTCATTTCTCAGACTGTCCCCGAGGCCACTTTGCAGTTATTAAAAAAAGTTAAGAACATTACACATTCACATCACAGACCCGTTGGATCGCTCTCACACTTATTAGGCCCTGTTGGGCTGATTGGTGGACTTGTCACCATCTTACAAACTCTCTCTTTTGTCAAGGTACTGAAATATTCATAGGATTTTTCATTATTTCTGCATTTGAATGCAAGGGCACCACTGCCTTATTAGGAAAGAGTCAGATGCAAAATGAGAAATGTTTCTCTTCGCTGGAAGCGTCTTATGAGTATGCAGGACCGCCTGCACGCTTTGGAAGCAAGTGCAGCGGAATGAGAGACGAGCAATTATATGACTCAGTGGTGGAGGCAAGCGGATCCAAAGATGAGTGCAATTCCACCGTGTCAGGGTGGCAGCAGGGACAACAGCCTGCCTCCGCTCTGTGTGGTTCAGACCGGGGCTCGGCTCGCTTATATTTTCTGCATATCATGCCAAAGCACTAATGACAAATAACATCTAATTATGTGAATTAGTTTTCTGAGTTTCAAAGCGCAACTGACAATCGTAGATTTATGTGCTATATTATACCCCTGGCTCATTTCCCAACAAAAAAAAAGGCAATTATTCACAGGCAATAGGGGGGACCTGACAGTCACAAATGAAATTTACCACTAAAACCCAATGAAGAACATTTCTTGCATGTGACTGTTAATTGTTATTCGATTCTGCATTTATGGTTACATTCATTGGGGGTATATTGAAAAAAAGCATGTAACTGGAAAATCAGAGTAAGGAGTGTTATTACCATAAATAGATATCCAAAAATCGATTTTTTTATATTTTTTCTATTTGTACAACGGGATTCAAAAAGTTCTGGAGACCCACCAGTGGGAAAATTTTTGTTTGATCTCTGTAGAGGAAGGATTCATACTTCAGCAGATAAAATAACCTCAAAACACACCTCAGGAGGGAAAGACCAAAGAAGATTGAGTTGTAACTTCAAGGACTGTCATTAAGATGTAAAACCCTTCCGAGCAATTTATGGTGCACTTGAAGACAAAAACTGCCACGGGCAACCAGTAACGTCCAAAGCTGCTCTTTGAAATTTATTGTGAAATCCATTGGCTGAGGGAAAACATGGATCATAAGATTTTCCACAAAAACTTGTGGAGACCATGCCAGCCTCGAGTGGGAAACATTTACAAATATAATCAAAATTCTGAAATCAAACTTTCACTCACATTGTTGACCTGATATGATTTGTAATGGACAAACGGGTAAAATCAAACTTAGAGAAAATAGAAAACCATGTTTATTGGTGGGCTCAAAGACGATTTGTGGGGTCCTGATTGTTTTGTGAGGCCCTTTAAGAATTTTTTTATAGGAGGAACACACGGCCCTCCTCCTTCTTCACTGTTTCCACCTCACCTCCCTTTTATACTCTGCCCTCTTCTCCCATCTACGTACTCTTACCCCACTACCCTCTTTCCCACTGTCTTTCTTTCTCCTCCCTATGGAACCTTAAAAAAAAACATCAATCAGATTTTCAGTTGTCGACTGTGTAAAAGCAGATGAAGAGAATTTTAACAATTTAACAAACCTGACAAAATATCATACTTGGTCATATTTGTTGAGGTAAACCATCTAATATTACATATTTGTGAGTGGCAAAAATGATGTGAACCATTGCTTTCAGTATCTGGTGTGATCCCCTAAAAAGATAAAGAACGGCTTCCACTCTGGGATGTTGGAGGGTTTCCTCACCCTGTTCATTTCAGGTCCTCCAGTTCTATTGGATTACCTTCAGAACTATGACTTGTCCATTCCAAAACAGTCATTTTATTCTTCTTTAACCATTATTTGCTAGAACTACTTGTGTTCTTAGAGTCACTGTCTGGCTGCATGACCTTTCAGAGGTTCAGTTCATGGACAGATGTCTTCACATTTTCCTTTTAAATTTTGCTGGCACAATTCAGATTTCATTGTTCCATCAACGATGGCAAGTCGACCTGGCCAAGATGCAACAAAACAGGCTCAGACCATGATACTACCACCATCGTGTTTCACTGATGGGATACGGTTCTTAAGTTGGAATGCAGTATTTTCTGTTTTCAGACATAATGCTTCTTTAATTTATAATTTGTCTTATCCGTCCATGAAATGTTTTTCCAACAGCCTTCTGGCTTGTTCACATCATCTACAGCAAACTACAAATGGGCAGCTATGTTCATTTTGGAGATCAGGTGCTTTGTCCTCGCAACCCTTCCATGCACATCATTGTTGTTCAGTGTTCTCCTGATGGTAAACTGAAGAACAATTACATTGTGTAAGAGATCTTTAGTTGCTTAGAAGGGATCAGTTGCAACCTCATGGATTCTAGGATCTCATGCTCATGTAGTGATCTTTGCTGGTCAAATCACTCCTGGGGAGAATAATAGTTGTCTTGAATTTCCTCCATTTGTACACAATCTGTCAGACTGTCGATTTGTGGAGTCCAAACTCTCTAGTGGTGGTTTTATAAAACGTTCCAGCCTGATGAGCATCAACCACTTGTTAAGAAATCTAAGAAATCTCCATTGTTCATGCCATGGTACACATCCACAAACGTGTGTTGTGAAGATCAGACTTTGATAGATTCCTGGTCTTTACATGCAACATCATGTCCAGCCACACCTGACTGTTATCGCATACTTTTGTCACTCACAGATGTATAATATTGGCTCATTTTCCTCAACAAATAAGTGATCAATTATAATATTTTGTCTCATTTGTTTAATTTGGTTCACTTTATATACTTTTATGACTTGTGAGAAATTCTGATGTTTTAGGTCATACGTATGCAAAACTATAGAGTTTTAAATGGTTCATAAAATTTCTGTATGTGTTTTGGGATGCAGCCTTAGCCTTTGGATCAAAGAAGAACAGTAATATGTGCCATTTTCCACCATATAGACTACAAAATAAATATTTACTAATAAATACTAATTCTTGTCAGGGGACTTGTTAGCAACCAGTAATTAAAGTCAATTTGTGATTTTCAAGGCTTGGAATTACATAATTTCATTTAAATTCAACTTATCAGTCAATAAAACTGTTAACCTTCTGTTACTGTATTCAATCTGGACCAGCAGAATTGGCCGAAGGCCCGCAGCCCAATCACAGCAGCCATTTTCTGCAAGCTGCACTGCGTGTGGTAATGCAGACCCTCCATTAAGCTCATTTTCTGGGCCAGAATCTATCCATCTCTAAGGCCAGCTCCTGTCCACAAGCCTCCAAACTGTCTCCTCCATCCAAGCTGCAGGCCAGCTCAGTCTAGTGCTTCTGTCCATCACATACACAGAGATGTACAATTCCAGTAGTGTAAACATGTAATACAGGGCCAGCTGTTTCTGGAAGTACGAATCTGACGTAGATTTTGCGTAATTATCCTTTACAGACCTGTACACTACTGGCCGCCACACATGTTTCTCATTGGTTAATATTTTATGCCATGTGGATTTAAGCACCTTAAGCCAACAGGGAGGAAAGGGAGAAGAAGCAGGTTATGAATTATTATTGCAGAGGCAAGTTCAAAGGGAGCTCTACTTTGTCATAACAGAGTGTGTTTGCAAGTAACATTAAAGGAAAAGGACATATCCCACAGGTCCTTGAAAGAAAAGTTGGGGAAATGTGTGTTCGGTCAAATACAACTGTTCCAAATCAAAGCTGACAGGCTGGGAAATTGCTCAGATCTTACACGACTTGACCCTCCCCAATGGCAGAGCATGCTTGACTGCGAGCAAATACAGCATTTGGACTGTCAGAACTGGCTGTACGGACACACATTAAGTCTAGTGCTACATTAAACTGGTTTTCGGGTTGAGAATAACCGCTGATGAGGTACTTTGGTGTAGCCTCAAAATTCTGTTGAATGGGCTTTACACGAGGAGCACAGTCATGTGCAGTCATGCTGCTGGAGAAACTGAGTAGACAGCCTGAGTTTGCACAAATCTGTATAAAGAAGAGGCAGATATGCATCTGGAGCAACACTAATTCACTTGTCCTTTACCTCTCTTATCGTCTTGCCCTCAATAGGAGGTCAGTAGCGCATGCCAGGCTAGAAGAGACCATCCAGGGGTTTATAATGCTCATTTGAGCACGCACCCACTTACAGCTGTCACTCAAGCACCCTCCATGGCTGATTTGATTGCTGTGCCTTTGACCTGACACCCCCATCCAGCCTCTCGTCTAGAAGAGTAGCGGGTTTCAACTGGCGCGAGCGTTGCACCACTACACTGTTCTTACAAGAGCCTCATGCAGCACTCTCAGAGATTTAAATTGCTTATTATGTAACCTTTTATATTACAGCAATGTTTCGCTGCCTCTTCAGATGAGAGGCCATGCAAATGAGCTAGGATCGTGAGAGAAGGTAAGTGTGCGCCACATCGGCTTTGGGAGATATGACCATGATTGCAGAATTTTCAAAGCTCGAGAAATGAGAAAGAATGGCCTTTAAACAGCCTGATCACAGGTCCAGGAAAGCTACTGAGACTACTCTACATAGTATCATCCATCTTCTACAGAGGAAATAACACTACAAAAATGAGCCAACTAGTAACTCAAAAGCTCCCTTTCTTCTTGTACCCATCAATGGTTGCTGCTGAAAATGGCACATGGACAACCTTGGGTTGTCACGGCTATAATTACAATCAAATTCAACTGAATTCAAAAGGGCACACAATGCAAGTAGGACGGAACCCATGAGCTGAGTGTTAAAATCTCAAAGAGCGCTCACTGTTCTACTAGAACTTAGACACTGATGTGTTTAACTTATCCCCCTTGTTCAGCTGCAATACTATACAAACATTAAGGGCCAGTGTGGGTGAGAAACATGTTGTGTAGGACAATATATAGAACCAACCTGTGACATGTTTAGATGAATTTATTGATAAGACACACACAGCATTTGTAGTATCCGTTCCTATGAGTAACACTAAAGCCATCATTCAGTGCAATTTGGCTTAAACTACCATGAAAATATGGATATGGTTGAATTTAAAGGCATTAAAAGTACTATAAGTGCTTGCAGTAACATTGTAGAAACACACCAAAGCTGCGGTGAAGTCTGACATAAATGTTACATTTAAAGGAGTTTGCTTTTAAACAGCAGTCCCCATGGATTAACAGAAAAATCTGGAAATTAATGAGCCACCACGCTCCCAGAAGCCAGTGAGGCGCCTATTAGCACCAATCTACTCTAGACACATCACTCTGCTCCTGGTTCTGCCTGTGCATAAGTGTGGCTTGTAAACAGGCCTTTAATCATGGAATTGTTTGGGGAGAGTCTCTTTTTAATCTTTGATTATAACACCAGATAAACACGATTCCTGCTTCAAGCTAAGCCTAAGATAAAAGAAGGATTTGTATCAAATATTCATACGCAGTTGCTTTGCAATGGTCCTTAACGTCAAGTTGATTCAGAGGCGTTATTATAGTATCCTGTTCTCGAAGAAGTTGGCAAGAAGTTGGCAGACTTGTTGGACTTGTTTAATTACACAGCAGTACAAGTTTTTATGGTTAGCCCCGATTTCACAAGTAAGTTCTTCTTACCAATGTCAAATAGTATATTACCGTATTTTTCGGGCTATAAAGCGCACCGGGTTATAAGGCGCATGAAATGAAACGAAACCCTTAAGTTCCGTCGGAAGCTCAGTTTGGTCTTTACCTGGCGCAGGGTGTCCTCTTGCTTCCTCCACTTCCGTACCATTGATTCGTTAATGTTGAATTCTCTCGGCAGCTGCTCTATGTCCATGTTTGTAACTGGCGTGACTGATAGCGTTGTGTGTGTTTGAAATCCGCTTCAAAAATAAATGAATGAATGCACGTACCCTAATGCTGAAGCACATACCGTATTACTCCGCGATTGCTGCGCACTACGTTTGCCATAAGCTTCGTAACTTACCAAGGACCGTGCTAAAACATTTTTGACAGAGTTATGAGCGCCGTGTACCATCTACAATCGGTTCTAGGTCAGAAAGCACAGCCAGAATTAATCCATAACATTAGGACGCAACCACATTTTAAGGCGCACTGTCGATTTTTTTTGAGAAAGAACGTTAAGGATGTTAAAGGGATTTTAAGTGCGCCTTATGGGTCTGAAAAAAAGTACGGTATATACTTTGTACATACTGTTTTATTTTAAGGAATAAAAATACAGTGGTACCTCGGTTCTCTCGACCACCTCAGAATTCGTCGATTTCGGTTCTCAACGCATTTTTGACTAGAAAAATTTGGTCTCCGTTCTCATCTTTTGCTCGGTACTCTGGGCACTTGCTTTTTAAACTTGTAGTTTTGTTTCTTGATAAGCCTTTTTGGAGGAGAAAAGATTTCACCCCCCCCCCCCCCACGGGTCTGCGCTTTCGCCCATGCGCGACATTCCACTTGCCCGCCTGGGCATGGCGGAGTAAAAAGCGGGGGGGGGGGTTACAACCTGGGGGTTACCACTGCATTGATTTTTTATAACACACAATATGAAAATTATTTACTTACAGAAAAGAGTAGATAGTACGGTTGTACTCTTAATATAAATAATTCTTATCTTTGTAGCTTTTCTAACATTTTTAAAACACAGAGGATAACGAAACAAGAGGGAAAAAGACCAAATGAATTTAATGATGAGAAAGACGCGGTACCACTGAAATTGAATTAAAAAAACACAATATGAAAAATATTTACTACAAGTACTGTACTTCTTAATAAATTAATCTTAGCTTTGTAGCTTTTCTAACATTTTAAAACACAGATAAAGAAAGCGAAAGAAGCATTACCACGTGGTTTTTTCAACAAATTCTGCAACAATTCTGTTTTTCGCAAGGGTGTCGCAAGGGTTCAACTCGTACTAGATTTTGTCATTCAGACATGAATTAGATGCATACATGACAGATTTTTTTGTCCCATTATAATTCTTAAGACCTCGGACTTTAAAGCGAACGGAAGTTTGATCGGATGGACGTTTTACATTTACCATTTACAGCATTTAGCAGACGCCCTTATCCAGAGCGACTTACAATTGATACCAATCTTACAATCCAAGCAATTGTGGGTTAAGGGCCTTGCTCAAGGACACCCCAACAGTGGCAAGCTTGGTTAAGAGGTGGGATTTGAACCCTGGACCTTTTGGTCCATAGTCCAGTACCTTAACCCGCTAAGCTACCACGGTCCCACATTTAACAGCGCATACCTTATCCCTATATACTTTTATACAAACATATTATATACTATACTGACATATTAAGTGGCCAAAGCAATATGGATTATGTGTAGAGGTATTGATTAAATAGCCAAGACACTATACACTGTTGTTCCGTTATCCCATCCTCAGCACAGTTTCCTCATGCAGCAGAGGTGCAGAATCCTGTCTGTGTCTTATCATCCGTGAGGTGCTTTACAGCAGTGGGTTGCAGTGCATAGAGTGGTACTCTTCTGCACACTGGTTCCTCTGGCTTCACACTGATCACTGAACAGATCTTTCTGTGAACTGAACCACAGCCCTTTACACTCTTGACTCTTGACTCTTCTCACCACTTGCTGAGTCAACCTGAGTCACACGTTCTTGGTTAAGTGCTCATTTCCTTACTTTGTGTTTAATAAAACTGCACTAGAATCTACTCAGTTACATCTGTCATTACAACCGTATTGTATTAGGATGTATTAGGTTAATAACCTTAATAATGAAGATAATAACCCTACCAGACCATATATGAGACTGGACGTTCTCCAAATGGATGTTATGTAGCACATGAACTGCAGCACATAGGAAAATCATGCAGCAGCACAATACACAGACCAGTTAGCATTCAAAGGACAATCCCCGGAACCACTCACTATGTGACAAAGATAGCGAAGGGAAAGGTAACAAAACCTAGGTAAGCGGGCTCTAGTACAGGCGAGGCTAAGAAGCCACACAAGCCACTGCTACATAGTATCTTCCATGCTAACACCTGATCCCTGTCTAACAAAATGGATGTACTCAGACTAGGGATTTCTGTGAAAGGCAGTTCACAAGACTCCAGTCTCACAATTTTTACCGAGACCTGGCTCCCTGAATCCTGAAGTAGGATAGAGCTAGCAGGCCACACACTATGCTGCAGAGACAGGACAAAGGTAATGGTGTATAGACTGTCAGATCATCACTGGACAGTGTACCATCAATACTGGAGTATTTCTTTCTGAGATGCAGATACACTTCTTCCTACTCAGAAAGTTTATTTCTAGTTATCGGTAACTACATACTACAACTACATTTTGCCACATGCTAGGGCTAAGCTGACAAGACAAAGTACTTCAAGTTATAAACCAGCAGCAAGGCACTCACCCATGTGGCATATTTATCATCACTGGAAATTTAACCAGGCAAAATCTAAGTCAGTTTTACCCAAATTTATCAGCATGTTTAATTCTCTGCTACAGGTGATAATGCACTGGACCATGTGCATGGGTTGTTCTGCAATTAGGGGAACTTTTACGTCCCCCATGCTATAAATACTTTATTTAAAAAAAAATAGCTTAGGTATTAAAAATATCATTTAGTGTCACCAAAAAAAAAAAGTCTGCACCATAATCCATATGATTTTCATTTTTATTGTTTTAAACATCAATATTTTTTGCTACTTTGGCCTTGTCCCCAACCCAGGCTTTAAAACTTCTCCAATAAATGATAAAATTCATAAAAAAAAAAAAAAAAAAAAGGCACAATGTGTGTTTCTATATTAACTTAAAAAGAAACTTCTGCATATGTTTGAACAGTATATTATCGTCCACAACATTACCCTCATTACCACAACAGCCTATTATATTGCTGAAGGTACCACTTGTTTATGTCGTTGTTAATGGAAACAAAGTCTGACAGGGGAACAAATGTCAGGCATGAGAGAAGAGTGACATTTTGATGTCTGGAAAATGTGAATCATTTATTCCTCTTAATTATAGAGTACATTTATTCAGCGGCATTACCAATTACGTCATTGTGGCGCTATTTTACACAAAAAACCCCGAAATGTTCACATTATTTATAAATACTTCAAGTGCATCTTGTACTAGTTCTTCACTAGCATTAGGAAATCCATGATCTACCATCTTTTTCTGAAAATAAGTGAAAATTGCCATTACTGCAACACATCTTATGACACCTACCTTAATTCTTTATGAAAGAATTAATATTTAATTACATATTTAATCCTATATAAGCTTTGTGTAGCATCATTAAGTCTAATTAATCAGTCTTAAAATAATTAAAACAAAATGATTACAAATTTTATTTTTCAGAGATGTAAATGGGAGAAAGCAGCCCCAACTGAATAATCCTCCTACACATGGTGCTCAGAGAGATTACTTCTCAACAATGACAACGCCAAGGAGCTCATCATGGACTTCAGGAGAGAAGGTGAAGTACCTGCTCCAATTTACATCAGCGGTGACATGGTTGATTATTCAAATGTCAGAGGACCGGTCATGGGCAGTCAACACCACAACACTGGTTAAAAAACATAACGACTCAGCTTTCTTTGGTCACACAAGACAGTAAACCTCAAAAAAGACCTGCTCACCACATTCTATCAGTGCAGCATTGGGAGCATACTTATGCACTGCATCTCAATGTGGTACACTGCCCTGAAGAGGAACGTAACAATCATCTTAGCCTCACTGCCAACTCTTGAGGAAATCTACAGAACTGCTCTTCTCAGAGTAATCAATGACATCCCCCATTCGGTTGATTTTGGTCTCATCAATAATCTACTTCTTCTGGATCTCAGTGCTGCTTTCAGCACAGTTAATGTCCCTCTTTCACATCTCCAATCAAGCCTGGGGGTCAGAGACATTGCTTTAGTATGGTTCAAATCATACTTCACTGACAGACAGAATTTAATTTCTACCGGCAAATTCAAATCACAGACGTTTCTCAAGGGCTGCCACAGGGTTTAGTTCTGGGTCCTCTCTTCTATTCATCATCCACATGGTCACATCATTCGCCAATATGGTCAGTCCACACTTTCCTTATGTGACTGAAACGGAGGCGTGCAATAGTTTGAAGTTGGAAAAAGCTCAGGTTTGGAAACTGAATTCATGTGCGACGGAAAGGAAAGTGTGGAGTGTTGAAAGTGTTGACTCCACACTTTCCTTTCCGTCGCACATGAATTCAGTTTCCAAACCTGCGTTTTTTCCAACTTCAAACTATTGCACGCCTCCGTACCCATCTTAGTTTCACGATGGAGAAATACTGATCCATGCATTCGACACATCACGTCTTGATTATTACCACTCACATTTCTCAGATCTTCCTTCTAAATACCTCAAAATGTCCAGCACATTCAAAATTCCGAACGGCTAGACTACTTAAACACAACAGCAAATCGTCCCACATCTCCCCCATACATTAATGACTACATCAGCTCCCCATCTCAGCCCATATTCAGTTCACTCTTGTATACAAAGCACTTCATGGACTGGAACCTTCTTACAACTCTGAAATCCTTCTCCCCTACACACCTACGCAAAACTCTACAGTTGGAGATCCATTAGTGCCGCAGCCCTGAGACTCTGGAATGCACAACCACCAACTCAGTGAAAGCACAAGCCTAAGCTTATTTAGATCACATCTCAAGACCAGTGAGTGGTTCCTCTCCCATACATAATCTCAATTTTTTGTTGTTTTTAGTGACATCGAGTCTGTGAAATGTGCTACATGTTATGATTGTTATTATTACAGTACCCTCTGCCTCTGCACAGTGACCTCCATCCCTAGGAACTCTACACACCCCTACCACCAACTTCCTGCCATCCGGATAGGACTTCAGATGTATCAACGTCCGTACTATCACACTGAGTAGCAGTTTTTACCCCTGAGCCATCACCCTGCTGAACTAAGCTACTGGCCTGCCCTCTTAGATTAAACCAGACTTACCTCTCATCTGACCATTTAACACTCTCACCAATACAGCTGGACTACACTATCCTCTCTCTCTCTCTCTCACACACACACACACACACACACCACACTCTTATTCACATTTAGCAAATAGATTGTGCATAAATGAGTGACAATTTTGCTACTCAGAATACAACTGTCGTTGGCACCACTTCAGCTGCTATATTGCACAATTACATTGCACTACCTCATTGCACAATTAACTTGCACTGCTGCAAATAGGCAGTCTCTGCGACATAATTGATTCTTCTTTTGCATATTTTTAAGTTTGTATAGTTATATTTTTTCAGTTTTTGGGTACGTCAGCTCATTGGGGAATCGCACAATGAATCTCATTGTACGCGTACAATGGCAATTAAGGGTTGTCATAGTCATACTTAACCTACCTTCATCTTGTTTGGACAGCAATTATAGGAGTCTCTATTGACCTTCTAAATAAACATGACCCTTTCTATAATTGACCACTCCGTTAATCGTGTTAATCATGATATTGTTCAATAAGAAGCTGCGGTATTGTATGAACTACTATGTTTAAATTAAATTCCAGTGGAGTTTGGAGGCAACAAGTGTGTAAATGTGTGTCGTGAGTGGGGGTGCTTGAAATATTCTTATCTACAAAAAGGGGGGCACTGCAGAAAATGTCTGGGAACTACTGCATTAGATAATTTTATCACCTGACAAAATTATCCACAAAATCACATTTACTACCATTAACTTTTAGTGACCATATTTTATCCCATAGACTGCAGGAGATTGCTGGTCAATAGAGCTTCTTCTTCTTCTTCTT